>ARYC01021157.1:0-27284 GCA_000711775.1 Oxytricha trifallax
TTGCTCTATTCCTTCATCAAGAAGATGCCAGTACCAGATTTTTCTAAAGAGTTAAACTACAAATCTTACTTGATATATATGGGTGCTTCTGCAACTCTTATAGCCAGCTCTCACTTATCTTGATCCCCTGTTTATCCTTATCTTCTGAAGTGATGCTGTACCTTTTCTTATGAGATTCTTGAATAATTTCTTTCAAGTAATCACCTTTAATTGTTGCAAGTATGCAAAAGAATAGTTTCTTTCAGGTAGTTTATTTGACAACTGCTTCTTAGTAGGCAGGTACTGCGAAACCTCTGGGTCATTCATAGTATCATCGTAGAAGTTAGTCACTGAGATTTCTGGATAGTTTGGAATCTCTGCAAACTTTACATCTTAAGTTTTCAATGCTTTCTTCTCTTCGCAGAGTATTGCTCTTAGAAATGATATTTTAGTACCTTCCATCGTTGGCAAGAACAAACCAACTACATAATAAAGTTTAGCAACTATGAGTTTATTACCTTGCTGCACCAGGTAGCGATGCAAATCTCCTTGCTTCTAAATCTTTGAATCAATTCTTGTGCTTGCACTCTTTTCATTGCATCATTCATTGACTCCATCTTGTTTACAGATCTAAGAAAATGATATTCAAATTTGAGTTTATTTATTTCAATTATATACCTCTGTAAAACTTACTATTAAATAGGGGCATCTTATAGGAGGTCAACCTCTAAGTAGGATATGGAGAAGGTTTTGAGAAATGGTTTCAAATTTGAGAGATTGATATCAATTTCTACTGTTATAGTTCCATTTTTTAAATTTAAATTGGTACGTACTTAATTAGGAGCAGCTCCTAAAATCTAGTACTTAATTAGGAGCACCCTAAATTTAATCATAAAATCACAAAATACCTCCTAAAGCAGTACGAACTTAATTAGGTGCACCTCCTAAATCGGTACGTACTGTAATAATCTTATTATTTATAGAAATAATGGTTACTTTCTCGCCCATATTTACAGATGGATCGTCTCTTACTGCCCATTATTCTCCTCTAATACTCTAAAAACTTCCCTTGAAACTTGTATGCCCGCAAACCTCTCATATAAGCTCTCAGTTATAGAGGCAGTTTTATAATTTTAAATTCAAATTTAAATATGAGCGCTAACATTTTAAGAAAAACAACAGCACTTCATCAAACTAAATGAGACTAACCTTTGGCAGCAATAAAAAGTGTGATAGCTGTGAGATGAACTCTCATAAAGAACTACCAGAGCTATCACTTGAGGTCTCTGTTATTAAAATAGAAATTAATAATAGAAAATAAATGGCAAACAAGTGTGTGGGAGACAGAGAGGAGGAGAAAGGTATTAATGAAATTCCTATACAAACTGAAGAAGTAGAAGTATACTTTTGTGAGAAGTGTGAGAGAGACTTCGCTCATAAATCTAGTTGGTATAGGCATATGAAAGAGCATAGAGAAGCCAAGCCAACAGTATACTTAAAGCACGATAAAATCGACGGAAAGTATGATTGCTTCGAGTGCCATAAGCAGTATGCTCATACTAGAGATTTAAGGAAGCATCTTTTAAAAGCTCACAAGAAAGATTTAGAGATTGAAAAGCATGAAGATGAATTGAAGCTACTAAACAAAAGAAAAGCAAGAGAATCTTCGAAAGTGGTAGAGCTTGAACAAGCTAGTGAATCAGAATATGTGAGGAAATCACGCAACCTACTAGCATCCGAAATCACTAAGATCATGATTAAAATTCAATATAAAAAGATTCCTGTTCTTGCCTAAATTGACCTAGACACTTCACTTTAAAGCTACCTTATATTAGAAGAATCCTTTGATAAGAAAGTTATCAATGATCATCAGTATGCATACAAGGTGTATCCCTTCAACTATCTCTTAAGTGATGATAAATACTAGATGGAGTTTAAAAATGAGTATCAAGTACTCACTCATGCAAAGTTCAAAGAGTGTAGCTACATAATTAATTTAGATGCTGTCCTCCTTGCCAAGGATCATGTTGCTTTCAGACTCCCACTCTATGAAATGACCCTCAGAGATTTCATTACTGATCAAAGGAATCATAAGTAGCTTGCTTTGATAGCAACTTAAACCTTAGAAGTCATAAGAGAGTTACATAAGTTAGGCTTTGTTCACAGAGATTTGAAGCCTGAGAATATAATGATAAACTTTTCACCTGTAAGAGTGACAATTATTGACTTCAACAGAGCATTAAGAGTGGAAGTATCAAGGCTAGGAAGTGTAATGGGAACTCCAGGCTATTATCCAGAAAGAGAAGACTGGAGAGATGGAGACTTTTAGTGGGATATGTGGGCTTTAGCAGCAATAATAATAGAGTGGGATATGCCTCGCAACGTTTACTACTCTACAAGGTGCGAGAAAGATGCTAAGTATAGAATCAAGTAGTTTTATAGACAAAACAAGAGTCTCTCAATAAATAAAACATATGGCAGAATCAATAATAATAAAACCAAACTCAAGATCAGACATAACAATAGAGCAGATAGAGTTGTGGTTAAGTAAGATAAACTTCAGACCTCTCCCACATGATCCAAAAGTGCATTTTGAGTGATTAAATTAAATACATTTACTATAAATTTCACATTAAAACCTATTAAATAACCCCAACCCCTAACAAATTCCCTACAAATCAAAGCACTTATAAACCTCATTAAGGGGTTTTGGGGTTTTGACTGCACGAATAATCTTGTTTTGATCTACAAGTCTACCTTTGAATTCAAATTGAGCTCATGAATAAGGCCAAACATTCCGTGGTAAAAATTTGAAGAGCAAGTCGTCTTCAGGTTAATTAAGAACTCTAGCAGACTCTAGCTGTTTCTCTTGCTTATGTTTTCCAAAAACTCATATCATTCTTGGGGCTTGAGTAGCATGTTTTATCTTAAGTAATTAGAAGTTATTTCTGATTGAATCTTGGCTCCATAGTTTGCCTGGGGAGCCAGCGTTGCTTGAGCAGCTAGCATTTCATTCTAGCTCTAGTTAGTTCGAGGTATAGTGTGTATAATGAGTAATCTCAAATTAAATTTAACATATCACTGTTTAATACTAAAATCAAACCATCAATTTTAGTCGTGACGTAGACGTATCTGAAGTGAGTTGACGTGGCAAGTCGTGAACTAAAAAACTCAAAAAAACCATCTCGCCTCCCATTTCACTTCTCCCTGGACCGAGATGCATACACTTACCCTGGTGTTTCCTGCAGAGCTCGCAGAGATCTGCTTCTTATAAACAACTAAAGGGTAGTCTGGAGAAAACTCTTACCAGGTTCCACCGCTGCTGAGATAGTAGTTTCTGTCCTTTCGCTGTGGTAGTCTCATTAACCCGACCTGGTGTTGGAGGAAAATCACTATCGTTGGCTTCTATGGTCCTCATCGTCTCACTTTTGAGGTTGAGCACCACCTTCATTCTGCTCCCTATTACCTAGGAAGCTGAACTCACGCCAGGAAGCTCATCTAATGCAGGGAAATCCTTAGCGTGCAGACAACTCGAGGAGTCTAGGATCTGACAGATTGAACCCCGCCGACTGGCCAGTTCGAGGTATATGATGGCCCATCTTTTTGAAGTCAACTACAATTTTTTCTTTCATGTCCATGCCTTTAATTGAAACAGCCTTCATTGACTTTGAATAACTTTTAGAGGTTTTGTTTAGTATATATTTACTAATAAATCGAGGCAGATCCTTAAAGTGTCTTAGCTTTGAGAACTCTTCTAACTCTAGAAGTTAATCGATGTCATAGTTAGTTTTAGGAAGGATAAGTTTAGCTTTGTCAATTAGTTCTGGAAACTCAGCTCCCTCGTACTAGGATTTTCTTCCTCTCTTGTTGCCGCTTAAAATTCCAATCTTTTGATCTTGAGAGTTGATTTCAAACGCTGGTGTGTCAACTTGTATTGCATGGGTATTGTCATGCAGAAGAGTGTCTAGGTTCTAACCAAGGTTAGACTCAATCTCCCTTATGGAGTCCTAGGATGATTATTGGTTTTCTGGATGTTGCATATGTGGCGGGTTTTAGTTTTAAATAAGGAGCTAAGAATACTTAATTCAAATTTTAAATTAATAATTAAATCTTAAATCAGTCTTAATTAATAATTAATTAATTTTCACAATCTTAATTCACAAAATTTTAGCAAAAACACAGTAATTGGAGTTTTTAGCGATAATTAATCTTTCGATGCCCAATCCATAAAATCTTTGCTTAAATTATAAATACTTGGTCAAGATTGGAAGCATAAATGATGCCCTAAAATTATAAAAATTAATTAAGATTTCTCAAAAAACTTAATTAAATAATTAAGAATTAATTAAGATAAATTAAGCTGATATAGGGTAAATTTGAAAAGAAGCAAATAAAGAAAAGTGGAAAAACTCCAACATAAGTGAGATGGAGTCTTGAAAGTTAATATTTCATTACTCAAAGTATTCTGACCTAAGTTATGGAAGAATTTTAAATTTCAAAAAAGCTATGAACTGATGAGAGAAATCAAGATTTAATAACTAGAGCAGCAATGGTAGAAAACTTGAAAGCCTGGTGTGATTCACTTTAGCAAAAGGAGGCACTTATTTAAGTTCTGATTCTCAGAATAGTTTAATTGTTAAAAAGTTAACTAAGTATTTTCTAAGACACAACTACCTATTTTAGAGGTGGACTATCAACTTGCTAATTATACTATTTACATGCTTATATTTTATATTAAATTTAGATTTTATCTTACACTCAAAAATTTTACCTTATCAAATATATTCTTTTCTTATTCAAATCCTTTAACTTCAAAATATTCTAAACTATGGGAGATATCTAAAATATTTATAGGATATTTCCATAAATTTTTATTCAAAAATAAGTGTAATTTATATATTTAATTCATTTAATAGTTCTGCTAAAGCTATATAAATTCAATTTCGATATGTTTAATTAGTAACAATTATAAGTTAATTTGTTTAAAGAATTTATTCACTAAAGATCATCATAGCCGCTCATGCTCCCAATATCGTCAGTAGCATTATGATTCCCGTATTTGAAGCCACCTCCAGGAATTTTATCTCCACTTCTGGGAGTATGAAGTTCATGATCAACATCTCCTGAAAGCATAGCTATCTGATTGAATGCATCCCAAGTAATCTTATTAAGTGGTTTTATGTTACTGCCATGAGATCTTAGTTAAGGCTGAGGTTGTCTGAATTTCCAGCAAAAGTTAACCCAGCCTATATATTCATATTTCCTCTGCTTCCTAAGTTATTACTCAACTACTCATGCTTAAATTATAGTTAAGTTTATTACTAATTTTTCTGTAATTACTGTTAGTGCCTGAGTAAATTTTATGTTACAAGATTGCTTTCATTTTGAAAAGATTAAGGAGCCTGTATATTTAAGCGAGAATTCAACACTGATGAAGTATGCTGCTGATATTATTAGGCAACAAACTTATGTCTGCTAATAAATTATTAATTAGCCATGACCCTTGGACTAATCATGATAAATAAAAAGGAAAATAGAAGATAGTAAGAATAGTTAAGATTAAAAAGAATACTTTTAACGATGACGATGGTGGAGCAGTAACACAACAGAAATGTAAGTAACAAAAAAGAAATCTAAAATTTTTATTTTTTAGAGATCCTAACTGCTTAAAGTAGCTGTAGACTTGGAAGGAGACTTCGCAGACAAAGCTCAAGAGGACACTAAAATAATTCTAGCAGATATGGAGAAGATGAATGAAAGATGACAAAGCTGTTTGAGATATTCCATTTCCATTTTATTCTACAAGTATTCTAATTAATCTTAATATAATCTTATTATCTTCTATTTTTTTTTATTTATCATAAATCATTAAAAATTAAGTCAAAAACTTTTTCAAAGCCAGAGCCTTCGAAAGAGTATTCTTATAGATATGCTTATGTTTATGATTTGTTTGATTAAATTTTTTAAGAGACAAAAAATTAAATTTTTGTCACGCGTGTCAATAATGGTCGATGATGTACTTTGATTAATGTGATTTTAGTGTAAATATATGAGTATTTATAAAGTTAAATATGTAAATAAGATTAATAATTAAGGATTCTAAAATCCATATAGATTTTGTCTAATCCTTTAAGATTTATCATAATTCCTTTAAGATTTTAAAAAGGTGCTTTTTTGATAATTCAGGAATCAATATCTAGCTAGACCTTTCCAATTTAATAAAGATATATAGAATATCATTCTTAATTCAAATGCTTTTATGTCTAATCCTTAAAGTCTGAATAAGAAATTAATGATCAGGATAAAAACAAATAAAAATACACTTTTAGGATTATTAGGTATATACAGACTTGTGACAATAATGATGATAATTGTCTTGAATAATGTAAGTAAAGCAATAAATCATTAATGACTAAATTAAAAATATAGTTAAAAGAAAGATCAATACTTAAGCTAAAACACCTAAGTAGTAGAAGTTTAGGAGCCATGATTTATAATGATTAGTAATTATTATCGCAATTTAGATTGTTGATTAATTTAGTGTGTTAGCTCTATGAATGAGTTTTCCTATCAGCTTTCACATTCTAAACTTAGCTAAACCTAAGGTCTCATTGCATTTAAGTTTTCTTGCTAATTTTTCTCTCTTTCTCCATTGGCAACAGAAGCCACTTTACTAAATGATTAGTGTTCTAACTTTATTTGGTGACTATTCTTGTTATTTATAGTTTGAATTTGCCTGTTCTGTTTCATTGAATTCTTTAGGCCGTTGGTAATATTCTTAAACTGATTAGTCGGGGAAATAATGCCAGCTTGGCTCTTGAGTCAAAAGAATTCTCCCTATTTGCTCTCTCTCAAGTCAATTATGATATATTTTTCCGAAATTGGAAAATTATAACATTTTGATTAAGAATATAAGAATAAATATAAATGTCTGATCAGAAGATGCCGTATCACTCATAAAAAATGTAAATTAAAAAAAGGATATCTAAATTTTTTTTTGTGGTCGTACCTGGTAAGAGTAGTGACTGACTTGGATAGAGACTTCAACGGGGAATAGAAAAAAAGGGAAAGGCACATATTATTGGAACAATAGTGATTTCTATGAAGGATAATGGTTTAATGGAAAAGCTGTTTGTAAAAATCCATTTTCTCTCTCTATTTAAACTATTATATTAATTCTAAATCATAGTGTAATAATTCTCTATTCTCTGAAAAGTATATCATGATGCTCTGATGATACGTGAGTAGGATTGACTGTTTAGTAATTAATATTTCCCACTTACTGCCATTCTCATAACCATCGCCATAGTTATCATCGCATTCATCACTACACTGGCTTTTTCTCTCCTCATCGATTAAGCACAATAATATGCTTTTCTTTCTATATATCATGGTCGTGATTTGAGTTAAACGATATGTAAGAAGATTCATCTACAATTTGATTTTGTGAGGTGTCATTCATCAGTGAATCCTTTTAGATTTAAACAGGTTAGTTTATTGCTTAAGAGGATGAAGGCCTGTGTCCTCTAGGTAAGATCTATGGATAACTAAGTAAATTCTTTGTTTTTTAACGGTTGTCAAAGTTATCTGTTCTACTTCTAACTAAAAAGAATTTAATTTATATGTTAAGATAAACACATAATATTATTTTACAAAGATAATACTAAAATAAAGATATAAATACAAATTCAATAATAATTTTATAAACTTATTCATCATCTTTAACAAAGATATTTCCCTTTCAATATGGAATATAAATTAGAACAACAACTAAACAGATTTGAATCTATCGTCAATAGATTAGAGCAAGCCTAAATAACTGGAGGCAGTGATGCTCCAGTTTCAGTTTCAGGTTCAGTCAGTGCAACAGGCGTTCTTAAAATTATTAAAGAATTTTACAATGAGATTTTCTCAAAGATTAAGGTGCATGAGAAAGCTGCAACTAACCTGGATGGAGGAGTCATTTCAACCATTGTAAAACTTACAGTCAAATTTCTTATACTTTTCATAGACCAAGGATTATGTGAAGATGGTGCTCACTTAAAGAGAAATTTGTTAAGATTTGTTTAAAAATATGTAATAAATACTTGAATAGTCTAGATTACAATTTCACATCCTTCAAACCTAATAAACTTAAGATTAAATACTGGTTAAAAATACTTCCTTCCATTTATACTAACTTATTATAACTGAAGATAATAATCTGGATTATCTTATGAGTTTAAACAATAAAATATTAGTAACTCAATAGATTAAATAACATAATATAAAATGTAATTCATAAGAGAAGCTTTTAGCTAAAAACTTAATCCATTTATAGTTTTAAAATATTTAATATATACTTCATTACTTTGATTTAAGCATATTTACTTTTAAATGAAGCGTTTAAAAGGGAATGAAATAATTTTATTAAATTATGAACAAAAACTATTTGAAATTTAATACTTTTTTATAAAACAAGCAGTGATTTATTCATATTGATTTAAGCTATAAATTAAATATACTTTATTATAACTTAATCATAAAAATTACTTTATATATAAAAAGTAAGGCAATAAATAAAATCTCGATTATATTTCTCGATTGCCTTACATCAATTAATCAAATTAAAAAACAAAATTATTTCAAGTTTAATATTATTAACATGTAAATTAAACTATATTTATTTTTAAAACCATCAGAATATTAAAATTTTTACCAATTCTCTTGACTATGAGCCAAGCCAAGAACCCGCAGATCTCAAGTTCCTTATATTGCCAGTCTCTAAGGCAAAGAATGATGTCAGATCCTTGAAAAATAAAGATCTCAAGGTGCAAAATCATTTTTAAACAGTTGCTGATGGCTTTGATCTATTCGTTTGGTTTGCTTAAGTAAGTTTAGAATTAATGATTATATCCCAGCTATTGAGTGATCTTAAGGAAAATCTTGAGGAGCTGTTGAAGCAAATTGATTTCTATGGATTTAAAGTTCTTTAACTCAAGCAGGAAAATCATACTGTTTGGTACAAGGCTAATAAGAATTTGGCAAAGACCTTCGTTGATTTTATTGCAGACAAAGCAGATAAAGCTGTTTAATGGAAAGGACCCAATGCTTGAAAAAGTATTCCAAGCTTAACTCCTATTATATTTAATTACTATGATAATTAAATTGACGCTTAGAGTGAATATTTTATATTTTTTTAAAACTTGGGCAATCAGACCAAATCTTCAGTGGTGGAGCCCCAGCTTCAGATTGAAAACAGCAAAAAGAGGAAGTTAAATAGCAACCTGGAAACTTCTTTGCTGCTATTAACAGTGGGTAAACAATTAACTAAAACTTAGTTCATGTTGAGATAAATGCTCACAAGATAGATAGTCCAGCTTTTTATCCCTTGTCAAGAAAGAAATAGTCCCTTAATCAGCAGTAGTTGGTGCTAAAGTTGAGGTAAAAAAGACAAAAAAACTGAGTTCCAGATGAATACATACTATATTGTAAGCTAATAGAGTGATAACAATATTTTATTGAAGGGATTACATGGAAATGCAAATCATTAATTATTTAAATATAGGGACACTACGGTAAAGAGACATTGAAATGTGAGGGTGAGCAAATTGAATCCCACTACTATAATTAAGTGTAAAGACATCACTCTTGTTGTTGATATAAAAAATTAAGTTTTTTTTTAATATTTTAAATCTTTGTATTTAATTTCAAATCTTCTTTTAATAACAACGGGATTTATTTCTTTTTTATTTGATATGATTTTTTCAATAAAAATAGCCGACATAATATCTAGTTTATTTCTGTAAATTATTATATTATTTATCTAAACATGTAAAATTTGAGCAAATGCTCTAAAATTTTATATAATAATTATTCTCCAATTTTGTATTCGCATTTTGCAGTTTCCTATCCTCAGCAATAGTAAATTAATGGGGCACCCAGGTGTCTCTAGTAGGTGGCGGTCTTTGCTACTTCTTCTGGGTATTCTGTTTTCTAGTTCTTGCTTATAAAAGCGAGAACCCCGACTCAAGCAGTTTCCTCTTCAATAAGAGCTTCATCACCTTCATTTCTATGTTCTAAGATGCTATTAATGGCTTCCGAGTTGGTATACACTGGGTCGCACAAGGCTAGTACCTCTCTGACTGCGCTTCTGATGCAAACAAGGGCTTCTTCTTCAGCTATTTCTGAGCTTTCTTTATGAGTTCATAGATTCTTGGAAACCTTACAGCTGCTCTGATATATTTTTTTATATTTATGGCGAAATATTTTTATTTGAATTATTATTTTTATAAATTAATCAAAAACATATCTTTTAAGAAATTGTTTAAAATGTTACTTTATGATAAATAGTAATAGTTTATTTTATATCAGAGTTAATAACAAATTAAATCGACTTTAATTCAAAGTCTGTAATAACTAAGTAACCCCTGATCAATTTTATGGTAACATTAAACAAAGAAATGAAAGTCCTTTAATTTTATAATTTCTCAAATAATGAGATCTTACTATATTAATTTGGTTACTTTAGCAATTTTGGTTTTGAAGGGATGTATAATTGAATTATATTTTTATAAATGAAATATTGGATAGCCTACCATAAAGCACCTACTATATCATCATGTCAGTAGTCTCATTCTTTGGCTCCATGACATCCCTGCTTTTCAGAAAACCCTTAAAACTCCAATGAAAAGGACTAACAGTAGTTACTCTTAGAAGATGATAAAGTAAAAGAAGCTAGGACTAACGGTTACAAGGAGGACATCATATTGACTTTCTAGATGCCATAATAAGCTTTGGTTTACTTTGATATTAATCTTAGAATATTGCTTAAATAGTATCAAGAAGAATCACTTTTAATATGTTTTATGATGTTAATAATAATTACTTGTATTTTGGATGATGTTTGTATTGCCTCTAATAGCATGGAGTGCAGTTTCTCAATCAATCTACAGTGGTTACTTCGTACCAATGATGAATACCACAATGACCAATTCACTCCCAGATTGGGTCCCAAACAAGAAACTGGAGTATTCCCTCTTCGCTATGATTCCTCTCGGATTAGGATCAAATAACGGAGGATTGATTCAGGGCTAAGCTGCTGATAAATTTGGATAGAGACTGGGAGTGATCTATGTTATGATTGTGAGCGTTTGCGCTTTCGCAGTGGTATTTGTCTTTTTTGTGGACACTAGGGAGTTTGGAGTACTTATATTCTCTATGACCTTCATTTGGGGCATCCAAGATAAATCTAAAATGTAATACAATTTAGGGATATTCCTAATTTGAATAAAAATTATTGTGGTATTACCGCTTTTTGATATATAAATTTGAAGGTTTAGTGGAATGAATAACAAATTGAAATGCACTCTTGGGTCTTCCAATTTGATTCTAAAATTCGTGCAATCTCGCTTAAATTTTATCTTCTTGGTTATGGAATCTAGACTTAAAAACCAAGTCGATTTCCTAATCTATCTCATTGTGATTTCATAAAATTAATTTTATATGCCATATTATTGCAATAGAAAAGAATAAAAAGTAATTTTTATTTTCTTTTATTTTATCTGTATAGATTTATATCAGATTTTAATCAAAACAATATTTTGTAATAAACAAATAAACTTTTAATGCCATTTATGTGCTTCTTATCATTAGCAGTAATGCTGTTTTTCCCCTATAAATCAGTAGAGAAACCTGGCTTGGACAGTTCAGAGAGAATCAACCAGAAGAAAAAAGATTCTACTTTAACTGATGGAGAGTGAAACAGTTGTTTTACTTATATTGATAAATTCAATTTTAAATGGTTAAAACAAACAACTCTATTTAATCCATTTGAAAACAGATAAGTAACTATGCTCTTTGAATTATTGAATAGAATAAAAACATATTTTATCTCTTTGTTTAGTATAAATTAAATAAACTATAAATCAAAAACTCTTCATAATTGCAATAATAAAATGTCATATTAGAGATAGATAGATAATAACTTAAGGTAAAATAAATGCAGAATTCATAAACACTGATGTATAATTAGCAAAATGTAATTCATTACAATTCAATCCTACTTTTTCTGCTGCTTTCCTTCTTCCTCATTCAGAAATTTCTGATTAATCTTTCCTTCAGTTCTTGCATTATCTTAAATCATTCCCTTCTAGTCCACTGCTTCTTATCCTGCCGGGCATCCTGAATTCTTGGGTTCATCTCTAGTATGAGTTTGGATTAATTTGGGTTTACCAACCGCTCCAACTATGTTCTGCGTTTTCTCTTTGTCGAGCTCCGTCTGCGGAAATAGGTATTACTCCACTTATGTTCCATCCTCAACTCTTTCACTGAATCCCCCTTCTTGCTCCTCATGGACTATTTCCATAAACATTTGAGATCCGTTCTTCAAAAACCATTTCGTCCCACACATCAATCTGAGAGTACATGTTCGTGTTCTGAGTCCCGTTCTCCTCAAGCTCTGTCTGCCATAGCCTCTCGTTCTTTTTCTCTCTTATTATCTCCACCGTCTTCTCTTCCACTGTAATTCCTGACTTGCCAATCTCCAGTTTTATTACTCCTACCTCAAGGTTGAACATCAGTAGTATCTCTACATGCTCATCCAATCCTTAGCAAAGATCTGAAAGAGAGGTTCCCCGACTAATTCTAGTGCTAGATGATTTGTATTAAGTATTGCCATAACACCGCAATCCTCTGGGTCCGCAACTTAATTTGTCTCTGATTTTACGACAATCTTGTCTGTTCTGTAGCTCTTCCCCATGATCTCCAATATGATCTAGTTGATCTGAGTTTGGTATTTTTAAATAAGTGGCAGGATTCCAACTATCTTTCTTGAATCGAAAACTTCTATGATTCCTGACTCTTTGGGTATTCTCAGAATTACCCAATTTTTACATCCCTTAATGTTGCTTTGGCAACTTATTGGAATTATGATGCTCTTAATATCCTGTTCTTCTCTCCAGAATTTGCCGTTTTCTAGTTTCCAGTTTGTTTATCCAATGGTTCTTTCTGCTTTAACCTCCTTTGTAACAACTCCTTTGTCATTCAGGACCATTGGTGGTAGTATCATATGTGAAGTCTTTTATTCACTGAATTAGGATTCCTCAATTTAGTTTAGGCATACCTCCATAGTGTTCTCTTAAATGTGTCTTCCTGGCATCATGTCCTTATGTTGCCACTCTTCGTTTATCTCTCTCCAGTGGTTTGCTTGTCTCTATGACCATAGGTCTCATTCCCTGTTCCCTCTTCCTCTTGCCTGTTCTCTATCATGAAATCTTCTTACCAGGGCTTTTTAAATCTTGTTCCTTGTGCTAGGGCAGCAAACTATGGTGACCATCCTCGTAATTTGGGGGCCCAACCTTTCTTAGTGTGAATGATTTTGTCAAATCCTTAGCAGGTCACTTCTGTTAGGTCGATTAGATTCTTGAGCTTCATCTAATCTGCTTGTACACACTCAGATCCGTCTTCATGTATGTCGAACCTGGTTCTCTGGGCTTTGGTTTCATTTATCTTCTTACTGGGGTTTGATTGCCCAATCTTCAGTCTACTTTTAAAGCCCATTTGTTTGTTTAGCTTCTCTCAATCCCAGAGCTTCTTGGTCCTTGCTCCTGTCTCTGTATTCATATCTGACTTCTTTTACCTTCTACAAAAATCGTGCTTTCTGATCAATGCTATCCTCTCTGAAGTTCCTATTCCTGCAGTCATCACTTTGATGTGGTTTGCATTTGTAAGGCTTCTTGTATTCTTCCATCTTGTTAACTCTCTTTCTTAAAATTGATTATTAGATTCCACTTATTTATTTAATTAATTCTGAATTTCAATTATAAATCTCTCTACATTCTGCTATTTATACATCACGTTTGCCAATTCACATTTTGGATGTTCAAATATCCCATTCCAAGTCTCCATTTAAATCTTCTGCCTTAATCTGTTGTCTTTTCACATAAGTTACTTTAAAGAGTTTTTTCTCGTCTAGCCACAACATGTTGCAATAATTTCTATTTGTGCCTTAAAGTTCAGATCTATAAGTCTATGGTCCCTCAGGACTTTGTTGAACCTTGTTGGATCCCCAGCTTCATTCATTAGGTTACAATTCTTCATGTGGGTTGAATTCACAAAGTTTTGTGCACATTACAATAGTGGCTCATTCCGTAACTTACAATCGTCCTCCCTTAATTTATTGCCATCATCGTGTCCATCACATTTTTAGTTATGAATAGTGTTTTTCTTTTCTAAAGTTCTTGTTTCTTTTCCTAAAGTTAGTTTTTAGTTTCTTTAGGTCTCAAATACTTTTCTATGTTGTTCTTTACCTTCTTGATGCTCTTCAGAACTAATTATTCTATTATTTCTTTAGTTCCGCTCGCTTTAAGTTGTGTGATGTTGCGAAGTATTCTATTGGGAACGTATCTGGGGGTTTTGAATGCTATTCTTTTCAGTTAAGTCTCTATTTTATCTATCTCCTCAAGCTTTACATAACCCGTCGCTACCAATGGTGTATATTTGTATATTATGAGTGATCTGATTTATGCGACCATGATTGTATCGCAAATCGTTGCATTGTTTGATCTTGTGAGGATAATAAATCATAATATTAAAAAAATTAATATCAAATTTAACAATTTAAATACAATAAAAACACACTTTAATTAGTCATTATAATTTAATATCATATAGTAAGATTATTTCACAGCAAATATATAATTTTAATTAAATAATGAGGATTCAAATGATCAAAAATATAATATATAAGGAATTGTTTAGGGATTTTATGTTAAATTTGGATTATATATTAGAAAAATTAATATTGCTAAAATAAAAAACTAATGTGGAGACAGTTTTATTTCTTAAATATTGATAAAGCAATTTTTGTATGAAATTTAATATTACAAATAATAATAAATATAATTGAAGTTTGCAGCATTATTGGTAAAATGTATTCTAGATGTATTTATTGCAACGCAGTTGTTTTGGAATTAATTAAAAATTAAATAATAAAAAAAATAAAAAGCATAAATGAATTAACATACAATATGCAAAAATTTAATTTAAAATTTCAAATATATTAAAAATTTAACAAAGCATAAGTATTGGTAATAACTATAGATATGTAGTTAAGGTGTCTTTTATTTATTATGTTCATTAAAACACTTTTACAATCTTTATTTAATATTCCATAGAACTCATTATAATGGCATGCTGATATTTTAATATAAAGTAAATATTTAGAGACAAATTTCCTATAAGTAAGCAATCGTATCAATCACTACGTTCAATGCTAGCTAATCTTTTAGTTCTCCTCCAATAGAAGTACTTGTCTAGATTCAACCATATATTAGACTGAAGTCATTACTAGAACTCTATAAGAATTTAGGCTTATCCTATACTGATTTGGAACATTGTTCCTTGCTGGCATTTAAATTAGTTTTCATCCACAAATATTGACTTAGGATTGACTATTAGGCATTTTGAAATTTTAGACAGACTTTAGACTAATTATAGATAATTTTTTACCAAAAGATTGAGAAATTGTATTTGTGGCGACAACACATGGCTTTAAGGAAAGGTACAATGAAAGCTTTAACTGGCATTGAACGTAATGAATCATTAAACTCAAAGTCCCTTAGAATTCTTCGAACTCAAAGCAGTATCTTAATGATGTTGCCATGACTTAGTGCCTTAAATTCTGTATTTACTTGATCCCTAGAGATTTATTTCATTTTTGGAAGAATTAGAAATTTTGTTCTTTAAAATGGCAAATTCCCCCCCCATATATTGTAATTAAGGATTCACTTGATAGCACCCTCAAAATTCACAATGAAAGATGTGCTAAATCCTTCAGAATTCTTGCAATATTAGGCAAATCTGGTCAAGTGCTCAATCTTTTACAGCTTGAAAATTTCAAATGGAATTAAGTCCTATAGATTCTTATCTTTGATATATTTATCCACCAAAGCTTTTGATTTTTTAAAAGCGTGGTAAATTTTCATTTAAAGGAAAATAAATTGTATATTAGAAAAGAAATATTTTGATTTTTATTAGCTTAAGCATTAAAATTTACTTTTGTATTATTAAAAAAGATTATTGGATATAGAAAGCAAATAAGAGTCATTTAATTCTTAAATATGCTTTTATGATCATTATCTGCGTATTTATTACTATCTCAATAGAGATAATAAATATAATAGCCGATTCCACAAGTGAAAGATTATAATAATTTAAGTAAATATAAACGTTCAATATAAATATGAAATTTCTAAATATTTAAATACAGACAAACTTTAATTTAAAAATTAAGATACAGTGTGGTTTTACAAAATATTCAAAG
Organism: Oxytricha trifallax; assembly: GCA_000711775.1. Classification (NCBI taxonomy): domain Eukaryota; phylum Ciliophora; class Spirotrichea; order Sporadotrichida; family Oxytrichidae; genus Oxytricha; species Oxytricha trifallax. The sequence continues at coordinate 16,283 of ARYC01021157.1, forward strand.
ATAATAGTTCTAAAAATTGTAATTAAAATTTTAGATTTGCTGATTATAATAATACAAAATACAATCCCTTTTTTTTAATCATAATAAATAATTGTTCTCTTCATTTTCTTCATACAATCTGATTCTTGTACAGCATTAATATAATGATTGCTGCTTAAAATTGTTATATTACAGAGATTTAGAACCAAAAAGATTAAGTAAATTTGAAATAATAAATTGGATATTAAATTGAGTTTAAATATAATTTATTAAATTATAATAGGGAGGACCTGATCGGCAGGTCTGTTGTCGGCTGTGAAAAAAGTAACATGGCGCATGATTTGATTTATCTACCTACAAGAAGATTCAATTGGTAAATGATCGATGGTTCTCCTTAAAAATATTTAATAATAATATGACGGGGATGTAGCCAAATAGAGACTATATCTTGATCAAACTCTTCAGTCAATCATCCTAAATATACATAAGCTAAGTAATTGACTATCTTTGAATGATCAAAATTAAGATTTTGATATTTGAAATAGTGTCATCATCAAATCTGACGAATCAAATATCTCCATGTTTAGATTTAATAAGTCTCTTATTAGATAATTTAAAAGTAAAACTGATATTAAATAATACTCATATCATCTTTCCTCAGTGAATTCCTTAATAAATTTTACTAACTTAATAATTATTAAAATGAAATCAATAAAAATTTACAAAATCTTATATAATTTTTGGGATTTAAATTCCAATAATCTTTGCAAATACTTGTCGCCTAATTCTTTACCAGATGGCTAAGGAAAACCAAATAAACGTACTTGAAACCCTAAAAATTTATAATTAAGTACTTTCACATACAGATTATCATTTTTAATATCACAAACTCCGTTTCTATTTTTCCCTACTCTGTTTATCACTCTATCTTGCCTGCAACTATTGCTAATAAAATTATGGATCTAACAATTTCTATAAATTAAATCCTATTTGCTTATGATTAATTTTATTGATATTCTTAGATCTTTTATACATATTAATTCAAAAAAGATTTATATATATAAGAAAGTTTAAGATTTTTACAATTTTAAACTGCAAGAAAAAATTCTTTTGACTATCATTTATAAATTAATTGATTAAATAATATTAGAGGAAAAATAATTTAACTTTATAATTAATAAATTGTAATTAATTTTTGCATTTTCACACAAATTTTAAGAAATAACAAATTAATGAAACTTTTCAGTAAAAAAAAAAATTAATATTACTTAAAAAAGTCTGTTTTAATTAAAATTTAATATATAATTTATGCAATCAATAATATTGGAAAATCCAGGAAATAGTAATGATTTTTTCTAACAAGTCTAGGAAAAATAAACTATGGTGGCAAAGTATATTTTCAAATAAATTTCTGACAAAAGATTGGTCGAAAACTAAATAATTCGAGGAAAATAGATTTAAATTATTTACAGTCTTATAGATTACCAAGTAAAATCATTATAAAAGAAATCTTATCAAGTTATTATACACACAAAAAATACTTAAAAAATATCCTAAACCTTATATTATATATAGTAGAGGATTGAAAAATAATTAGAAATTTAAAAAAAAATTTTAATTTATAAACTTCCCTCCCTTTAAAACTGAGATTTTAGGGCAGATTAATTTTCATGGGTTTACTACTTGGCTTTGCTCTCTACTGATAAGTTTAAGCTTAGCTGTGCCAAGTTTTGACCCAAATAGTCTTCACAGATTGGGATGATGATACTCTTCCTGCCTAAACAAAGGCATTAATCAATTTATATATAATATTTTCTATTAACTGTCTATAAATAAAGGATTTGAGTATTTCACATTAGAGATTTTCCTTTTAAGTTTAATGTAGCTTTTATGATGAAACAGACAAATAATTTTGACCATGCATTAAAAATCCCTATGAAAAGCAGATTTTTATCTTCAAATGCTTATCTTTAATCCCAAAGATTCCAGCTCTACTTCTAATGCAATATTCAAATGAGAATAACTGTAAATTAATTATCATAATTCACTAATATTATTAAATTAATCAACAGTATATCAGCAGTAGATATGATTACTTTAACTACAATAAATACATTGATATCCGACAAGATGAAGGTTTTTACTTTAGAGTTTTATGTGCTGACCTAGTTTTCTATAAATTATAAAAAAGATTAATTTCAACTCTAAATCAATGAAAAATTCTTTCACAGGCAAATAAAATTAATGGTAAATTCTATTCATTGCTTTATCTCTATTTAGATTAAGTTTTCACCAATAAAAAAGCTTTTATTTCTTCTTAGAACCTCATTTAATTATTTTATTACTAATTTACTTATATTAATTGATTTCCTTATAGATGTTAATGAATAATTATTCTTATGTTTTGCAGCAAAAGACAGCAATAAAATCAAATAAGATCTACAGCTTCCTCTATAAAAATGAGTCAGGGTTATCCATATAATACTAATTAATCGTTTTATAAATTAATATTTAGAATAAAGTTAAAATTATTTAAAATGAAATAGCTATAATTTCATGCAAAGGCTAAATAGAAGGTAATAAACCTGAGTAGAGTTCAAATCACGTTAACTAAGATAGCGAGCAAGATGAAAACATTATTCTCAAATTATATATTAAAAGGAATATATTAATGAATATAATAAACAATATTTCTAATTTAATAAGTTTTTTCATATATTTTAGTTAGTTCATTAATCTATTTTATAATAATATCTTAATTATTTTCAAAAAAAATATTAATAATAACCTTAACAATGAGATATTTACAGTTGAAATTGAGAAATTAAAAAAAGATTTAAGTAAAGAATCAACAATTATATGAATGGTGTAACTTTTTAATCATTTTAATTTGGCAAATAAAATTCTATAGATAAATATATCGAGAGTGCTGGGTAAATTTATTTTATTAAACCCACCCCCATAAAAAAATAACACAAGAACAAAGAGTTAATACAAAGTGAACAAGATTAATTTGAAATAAGAAACAAAAAATAATATATATTTAATTTAGATTAATTACTACTGATGAGAAATTAAAAGCCTATTCCAGCAATATTTAAAACATAAGTAAGACATTTAAAATTTCTTAAACAAAAGATTTTTACCAATTAATTTAAAATTTGAACATCTCATAAATTTTAGAAGGCTAATTCATAAAAGTCAAGTTAAATAAAGTCTTTCTTGTTCAGATTCTTATACTTACCAATGGCTTCTGTTGAAGCGAGTTGAACTTTGTTGTAACTTAAAATATTTTCAATCAGGAATTGTGAATTCAAAGAAATTTGTCGAGATGCTGTAGTTAAGAAGTCTATAAGTCTGCAATATATTGATCTGGACTGACAACCTTTAAAATAATTGTCAGGCCTGACAACCTTTTAAATGCTATGTTCCAAAAGTAATTAGGAGTTATTGAAAAGGATTTAGAACATTGTTCTAAGTATCCCTATTAAATATAAAGGGTCCATCAATATCATATAAAATATTCGTATAGGCACCCTATAAAAGCCATTTGGACTTTAACTAAAAGCAAAAGGAATTAACAATATTGAAAAGGAAAATAAAAGTAGGAAATTCAATAAAAAGAAAAACAAAAATATTAGAAGTTAAAGAATAAATTTCAAATCATTGATAATCGTACAAGTTTAAACCATTAATCAAAAATTATGGCCTGACAATTATTTAAAAGGTTGTCAGGCCATGAAAATAATTGAAATTTAAATAATAATAAAAAAATAAATATTAAAAACAGAAAGTACAATATAAGTTAAAGGAAAGTGCAACTTACTTGACTTTTATGAAATATAACAAAATATACTTCTTTTACCACGAGTAAGTCATTAAATTTATCTTTTTACCCTTATTTTTGTCTAATTTGAATCAAGGGCTTTAATCAAATAAGGAAAGACAATATGCTTAATTGGAGATAATGGTTCTGGAAAGACTAAAAACGATTTATTTTTGTTTGGGATTTTATATTTATAATTTCACTCAAAATAGTTAAGCCAGAATGAATGCTAATTTATTTAATGAAGACTACACTAGTTAAGATATTTGCAGATCTCTATAAACCAGATGATCCCAAAAAGAACCAAACTGTTTTGAAAGTTTGTGGCAAGAATATTCTCAAATATCCAGAGCAAGACAAAAAATATAAACTCTGTCATTAATTCGACTTTCTATTTCAAGAATTGATTCTGGGATAGCATTTTCTCTTAGCATGCAAGATGAGAGGTATTGCACAAGAGCAGGTTGAAAAGAAATAGAAAAACTCTCAATGATTATAAAATAATATGAATAAAATTCCAAAAACCCTTTAATAAATTTAAATTAAATTGATATTTTGTTTGACCTTGGTCTGGACCAGGAAAATAAAGCTGATAAAACAGTAAAATCTCTCGAATGGCATAAAAGAGGAGTCTCAATATGTTAAGCTCTTCTGGGTGAAGCCAAATTGATTTTTTAGATGAGCCCACTGCTAATCTAAGTGAAGAATCAGCTCAGGATCTCTGGAATGTCATATCAAAGATAAAATATATCGATCATATTAGATCAGGACTTGTAACTACTTAAGATTTAAATGATATTCAAAGAGGGTGTCCGAATGCTCAGATAGTGGTAAGAGACTTAGATTTTATTAAATACTGTTTAAATATTTCTAGATCTGAGGAAATAATATTATATTAACGATTAAATTATTTTTAAAAAAGTAAAGCAGATATAAATTCAAGGCAATAAAAATTAAATAGTCAATTAACTCTATTTTTAAAATCTTTGTTTTAGTCTGAATTTGTACTTAAGATACTCTGAGATCATAGGGAAGCAAGATACTCTGATTTTAGAGAAATTTAAAATATTTATAATTAATTTTTCTATATCAAGCGATAAAATTAATTCCATCTAGAAATAACATTCCCTATTAAATTTGATGTGCTGACAATTAAATTTAATGAAAACATATTGGAGATATTCATAAAACTAAACTAAAACTTTTATTAATAACAATAATTTTAATTTATTTCTGTAAATTAATCGTCCTTCTATAATATTGTTTTTACTTTTCAATTCATTTATAATTAAAAATAAGCCCATAAAAAGAATAACTTAGAAGAAAGAAAATCTTTTTACACTCACCTAGAGAATAAGAATGATAAAATAAAATTATCAGCATATTTCAAAAACGTAAACACTACCTTTTATCCTCATAAAAATTCTCAATAATTCTTGAAAATAGAGGATGCTTAAATTCTGAGCCATAATATGTAAAGATTGAAGAAGACAAAATATACAGAGTGAATAGAATATTCTTACTAATCAAGAGAAAATTTATGTATTCAACTCAGTTTTAGAGAGAAAAATAATATTTTAACTTGTAAATTTATAATTAAATTAATACTAAATTTGAAGATTTTATCAATAAAGTTTCTTATTTCAAGAAAAGTAATCCATACTAATAAATGCTAGTAGTTATAAAATAATTAGAAAATTGTATAAAATTATATTTTCAATTTATAATATGTATATAAAGACTTAAGTTTTAAAAGATATAATTTCCCTCATTTCATAACATTTCCATAATTATTAAATTTAATTCCCTAAGAAAATTAGAAAATAGATTTACTTAGAAAATTAATTGATGTTTACGTTACATATAACTGAAGAAAACAATTTCAAAAATATATATTTTTGCATTTTTATAGGTAATTTATTATTCAATAGACTTCGCTACATTTCAACAGGAATTCAATCAAAATAAATATAATTGTGCTTTGTACTTGAAAACAAATTTATAAAATTTAAAATAAAAGATATTTTCAATTCAGTTACATTAGCTGGCTTGGAAAAAGCATCCAAATACATTTATAAGAAAGAGTAAATTTATTGAGGATATTTTCCTTTGCCATACTATTATTTTAAGTTATTTTAATAACGTATTTTTTAAATACAATGACACTAGGAGAGGAATATAAAATTATTCTTACAGTATACGTTTTTACTTTATATTAAATATGTTTTTCAGGAAATGAAACAAATCGAAAGTTATGAAGTACAAGCATCAATCTAACAAGATTTAATTATATGCAAATTAAAAAAATAAAATTGATATATAAAAATCCTGACAGTAATTAGATAATTATATGTTGATTAAGAAATAAATTACTACTATTTATTGTTGGGAGTAAACTAAATTACCTTATGATAAGAAAAATAAAAGGATTTTATCCTCAAATTAAATGTTGCTGGTTTTTAATTAATTATCAATTAGGGCATTTAAACTAAATTATACTCCATTGAATATTTATTAGAATACTAAAATAATAGTTGTCACTTTACTAATGCAAATTTTTTATAGAGTAATTTACAGATGATGTTTATTTCATATCCCCTATATTTTTACTGATTTGACTCGGGATAGGAAGATTTCTTTGGAAGCCACGCTTATAGGCTTAACTCAGTTATTGATAAAAAACGAGGATTTTGTCAACAAATCCTCTGTATAATGCTGCTAAGATTTAAGCTATTCTTTAGAATAAAAAAGATGCTACATTGCAATGCTTTTCATATCTAGGATAATAGTATTAATTGAGTAGAATTAAATGATTATGTTAAGGATGATAAAAGATTGTATATATATCTTTAAACAATAATACTTTGGGCTAATACTCTAGAATTAACAACGCAAAATGACCAGGATAGTCATAAAAGCAATGGAGACATTCAACAAAACCTTGGAAATTTAAGAGAAGTAGTGCTTTTAAAATTGCAGGCAATCTTGTTTTGTCTGTGCTCTCGAATATTTCTTTATAATTAAGTTGAGGACACGGAGCAGAAAAGGAGGTATGTTTATATAAATGCATGGTTCTCCAGATTTGCCAATTATATTGGATACTTCATCTTTGATTATATCGTGTTCTTAATCCTCACATTAAATCCTGACAAATATTTAAGTTAATAAATTTTTATTAAATATTGGATGCTTAATTAAATTAAAATCTTAGATTTTATTAAAACTCTGATACAACAAAATTATAATATATTTTTCTTATTTAAGCCACATTATTAATTTAAATTGATGACTAAAGTAGTTATATTTTATAATAGCATGTATAACTCGCCAGGATAGCTACAGAGATTACGATTACATTAATAAAAATTCCTAATTTGCTAAAATTCGGAGTATCAATTATACCATATTCTCTACATTACTAGCTTCTTTTTTTAAAAATAAAGACAATGCTTTTATAAATAGCGGGGCCTGCTTTTATCTATTTTTTATCAATCTTTTTAATCAGTTACTAAAGCGAATAATTTAATTTTGATAAACTTATTCTATCAAGTATTTATTTTAATATTAATAATATATTTTAGATTATTACATAATGTAGAAATTGATTACAAAGGAGAATTTGATTATTTATATTCAATAATAACCCAGAATTTATAAAATAAATTTATTATAATTTTATAAAATAACTAGTTTAATTATTAATGGAAACACAAGCTTATATTTATGGATCCATTTATTTATAATCTATGGAGTTTAGGATTTATGGATCTTTTAGCTCAAGTAAATTAGATAGGACGAATTATAACTAAATTAATAAAACTACAATTAAGTTTAAATAAAACAATTTTCCAAGATTATATTCTTTAAACATTTATATTTAAATGTAGCTTGATTTTACAATTACCTGTACTTTTTATATAACATATTAAAAGCTAAATTATTTGCTTAAATTTCCAATTTATTTAAGCTAAAAACATTTGATTAAAGTGATTTTATCTCACTTTCACAAACAGACAAAATAGTTACGGCAAAGAGCAAGTCCAAATAATTTTATTAATTCATTATAGAACATTAGAATTTTGTTGATTTAGTCAGCTATACTATCTGTAATAGTAGCAAAATTATTCTAACTTACTTATTTGAACAATTAAAATATAAATTAGCAATATTTTGTAAATATTTTAATTCCAGATGACCCAAAAATCGGGTGGAAGTTTCCTGAACTTTCTTAATGTAAAATTTAATCTTTTTATGACCCATAATTATTAAGAAGATATAGAGGAGTAGTTAGAAGTTAAGTACCTGTAATTCAGATTACGACTTATAGGATTGAGAACACTTGAAATCATCTCAAATACTTATGAAATATATATAGTGGATCAATTCCAGCCTAACATACCTAGAGTTCTTAGATGACTTGTATTCAGAATAAACGAGATAGTGATTGGAAAGTGCTTAGAATCCATGCTAATAGAGATATTGACAAATTCATTTAATACTTAAGCATAATATAATAATGAAAATAGTCCGCAGATTAGTTCAAAGTTCCTAAAAAGATTAATTTAATTAAAATTTTTAGTGCAGAAAACTTCCCTAAAATTTTTTTAAATCATAAATCAGTGCAGGAAACTTCCTCCACCCAAAAATGCTTTAATGGTAAAGCCGTGCGAGGCCATAGAAAACTACTAACTTTTAAATAATATAAACAATTGTACAAATCTTGAAATTAAAAATTAAATTTTAATTGTTATAACTCTTTTATTGTCTTTGGCAATATTTATTGGGTATCGTTCTGCTACTATTAGTTATACTCATTGATAGATGCAGAGCAAAGTAGAGATTATAAGTAAATCAAAATTCATGATTCATATATATTTTATTCTGGATATGCAGTTAAAAATAATATTTTCTTAAACTAGTGCATATTTATTTAAAAATACAAGAACCAACATTCTTTAAGTCGATGAAGAGTAAAATGCTAACATTCAACTTTTAAAATTAGTTTTGGAATAAAAATTTAAAAATAAGAATAATTAAAAATTGTTCTCAACTAATTTAAACAAAGAAAATATCAGATCAAGTTCTTAATTGCAGTTTATAAATATTGATAAAGAGGATTGTGATATTTTAACTTAAAAATTGCAAAATCATAGATATTAAATGGTTTTATAAAATATATATGAAATTTAAAGAATTTAAATTACAGAATATAATAAAATATTTTACCATTGTTTCTACTAAAGTAATATCTTTAATTTTTTTCTATAATATAAGTTGAATAATGCAAGAATAGCTAAATTAAGAGGTACCATAATTGTGCGCAATTAATCTCTAAATAATGTATAATAAAGATAAATTTCTGTAAGTATTAAGGAAATTAAGTTTATGCTGGAAAGATACATGGATACTATGGATTTAATTTTATTTTTATTTATCTTAAAGAATGAATCTAATAGATCTGGTAAAACTACTCTTCTATAGCTATTGTTTACAAATATTGCTAAAGTATAATAGATTTGGGAAAATTATATTTTAAAATAAATATTTATCTAAATTATTGGCAGTTATAGCTCTCCAAATTTGATGATCTATGGTTCTTTCAATAAGGAATTTAATTAGCTGGACTTTGCTATTGGCGGTACAATTTTATCACATCCTTGGAACGGGCACAATTAAGTGAATTTAGAACATTTAATTAAAGTCGAGTAAACTCATTCTAAGGATGCGATAAAATTGTACCACCAATAGCAAAGTCCAGCTAATTAAATTCTTTATTAAAAGAACCATAGATCATCAAATTTGGAGAACTATAACTGCCAATAATTTAGATAAATATTTATTTATTATAAAATAATTTTCCCAAATCAATTGTACTTTAGCAATATTATTTTAATTTTTCCAAATAATGATCCTTCTATAAATTTATGATTATTGTGTAAGTTGAGTGGAAGAACTTATAGTGAAATTTACTATGGAAATATGCATATTAGCTACTCGCGAAGCATAAATGTTCACAATTAAATCGGCATGTCTCCAGAAGAATACGTGATAATATATGGTTACATTTTAGTATCAAATTTAAAGTAAAATTAAAAAATGCATGCTGATTAAATTTCAATATTTCCATAATATAGGATTACTTGACAGTTATTGAACACTTTGATTTTATTGCAAAAATTAAATAACTTGAAATGAAATTGTGATATTAGAATAAAAATTAAAACTTCTCTAATCGCTCTTGCTAAATTTTAAAATTTAAACTTTAAATATTGATATATTATACATCTATTGGTCTAATCTAATTATTTAGCAGGTATATTAAAATCATAAATATTTTTTGAGATTTTTTTAAATATGTCAATGCTGAGAATATGATTTTAAGTTTAGTTTATTATTTAAAACATATTCATATCTATAAAATGAGTATGATTTTATTAATTTTATGTTAAAAAACTATTTCCTGTATAAAATTGGCTTTCTAGGATATGCTTGTTCTCTCACTTTTATCTTATCTACTCTTCTTTTAGTTTCTTATAATACATTTTCATTTTCTATGTGCTTTTCAGCATGATTATTGATTATTTTCTCTTGTGTATCAAAAGTAAGACATAATCCTTACCGCACTCTAAAATAGTAGAAAATACTGCCCATACATCCCATTATATTATTGTAGGAATACATTTGATTTGGGAAATAATTAAATAAATTAAATTAATTAAAATTAAATTAGTGGCAGTTTACTTTCTGGAAACCTAGACAATATGGTTTTAGTACGATAGAGAATTCAAAATCTACTGGACTTTACAATAGGCGTTACCCCTCTATCGCATCCCTGAAACGAGATAAAACGACTTTAAATTTGGCATTAAAATCAACTAAACAAATCACCAAATATTAAAGTCAAGTTATCTCCCTCTGGGGAAGAAATAGAGGGGTGCCGCTATAGTAAAGTCCAGCTGATTTTGAATCTCTATTGAACGAGTACCATATCGTCAAGGTTTCCAGAAAGTTAACTGTTACTAATTTAATTTTAATTAATTTAATTTACTTAATTATTTCACAAATTAAATGTATTCCTACAATAGTCTTATTCTTTCATATTGGAAAGTAACCAAGATTGTCCATTAATAAATATGAAAAAATTAAATTCAAAAACTTTCATTTAAATGATTTAAATTCAGCATTTCATTTAGTCTA
>ARYC01021158.1:0-16197 GCA_000711775.1 Oxytricha trifallax
TTAGAAATTTTGTTCTTTAAAATGGCAAATTCCCCCCCCATATATTGTAATTAAGGATTCACTTGATAGCACCCTCAAAATTCACAATGAAAGATGTGCTAAATCCTTCAGAATTCTTGCAATATTAGGCAAATCTGGTCAAGTGCTCAATCTTTTACAGCTTGAAAATTTCAAATGGAATTAAGTCCTATAGATTCTTATCTTTGATATATTTATCCACCAAAGCTTTTGATTTTTTAAAAGCGTGGTAAATTTTCATTTAAAGGAAAATAAATTGTATATTAGAAAAGAAATATTTTGATTTTTATTAGCTTAAGCATTAAAATTTACTTTTGTATTATTAAAAAAGATTATTGGATATAGAAAGCAAATAAGAGTCATTTAATTCTTAAATATGCTTTTATGATCATTATCTGCGTATTTATTACTATCTCAATAGAGATAATAAATATAATAGCCGATTCCACAAGTGAAAGATTATAATAATTTAAGTAAATATAAACGTTCAATATAAATATGAAATTTCTAAATATTTAAATACAGACAAACTTTAATTTAAAAATTAAGATACAGTGTGGTTTTACAAAATATTCAAAGATAATAGTTCTAAAAATTGTAATTAAAATTTTAGATTTGCTGATTATAATAATACAAAATACAATCCCTTTTTTTTAATCATAATAAATAATTGTTCTCTTCATTTTCTTCATACAATCTGATTCTTGTACAGCATTAATATAATGATTGCTGCTTAAAATTGTTATATTACAGAGATTTAGAACCAAAAAGATTAAGTAAATTTGAAATAATAAATTGGATATTAAATTGAGTTTAAATATAATTTATTAAATTATAATAGGGAGGACCTGATCGGCAGGTCTGTTGTCGGCTGTGAAAAAAGTAACATGGCGCATGATTTGATTTATCTACCTACAAGAAGATTCAATTGGTAAATGATCGATGGTTCTCCTTAAAAATATTTAATAATAATATGACGGGGATGTAGCCAAATAGAGACTATATCTTGATCAAACTCTTCAGTCAATCATCCTAAATATACATAAGCTAAGTAATTGACTATCTTTGAATGATCAAAATTAAGATTTTGATATTTGAAATAGTGTCATCATCAAATCTGACGAATCAAATATCTCCATGTTTAGATTTAATAAGTCTCTTATTAGATAATTTAAAAGTAAAACTGATATTAAATAATACTCATATCATCTTTCCTCAGTGAATTCCTTAATAAATTTTACTAACTTAATAATTATTAAAATGAAATCAATAAAAATTTACAAAATCTTATATAATTTTTGGGATTTAAATTCCAATAATCTTTGCAAATACTTGTCGCCTAATTCTTTACCAGATGGCTAAGGAAAACCAAATAAACGTACTTGAAACCCTAAAAATTTATAATTTAAGTACTTTCACATACAGATTATCATTTTTAATATCACAGACTCCGTTTCTATTTTTCCCTACTCTGTTTATCACTCTATCTTGCCTGCAACTATTGCTAATAAAATTATGGATCTAACAATTTCTATAAATTAAATCCTATTTGCTTATGATTAATTTTATTGATATTCTTAGATCTTTTATACATATTAATTCAAAATAGTTTTATATATATATATATAAGAAAGTTTAAGATTTTTTACAATTTTAAACTGCAAGGAAAAATTCTTTTTACTATCATTTATAAATTAATTGATTAAATAATATTAGAGGAAAAATAATTTAACTTTATAATTAATAAATTGTAATTAATTTTTGCATTTTCACACAAATTTTAAGAAATAACAAATTAATGAAACTTTTCAGTTAAATAAAAAAATTAAATAAATTTCTTAGAAAAGTTTGTTTTAATTAAAATTTAATATATAATTTATGCAATCAATAATATTGGAAAATCCAGGAAATAGTGATGATTTTTTCTAACAAGTCTAAGGAAAAATAAACTATGGTGGCAAAGTATATTTTCAAATAAATTTCTGACAAAAGATTGGTCGAAAACTAAATAATTCGAGGAAAATAGATTTAAATTATTTACAGTCTTATAGATTACCAAGTAAAATCATTATAAAAGAAATCTTATCAAGTTATTATACACACAAAAAATGCTTAAAAAATATCCTAAACCTTATATTATATATAGTAGAGGATTGAAAAATAATTAGAAATTTATAACAAAATATTTTAATTTATAAACTTCCCTCCCTTTAAAACTGATATTTTAGGGCAGATTAATTTTCGTGGGTTTACTACTTGGCTTTGCTCTCTAGTGATAAGTTTAAGCTTAGCTGTGCCAAGTTTTGACCCAAATTGTCTTCACAGATTGGGATGATGATACTCTTCCTGCCTAAACAAAGGTATTAATCAATTTATATATAATATTTTCTATTAACTGTCTATAAATAAAGGATTTTAGTATTTCACATTAGATATTTTCCTTTTAAGTTTAATGTAGCTTTTATGATGAAACAGACAAATAATTTTGACCATGCATTAAAAATCCCTATGAAAAGCATATTTTTATCTTCAAATGCTTATCTTTAATTCCAAAGATTCCAGCTCTACTTCTAATGCAATATTTAAATGAGCATAACTGTAAATTAATTATCATAATTCTAAAATATTATTAAATTAATCAACAGTATATCAGCAGTAGATATGATTACTTTAACTACAATAAATACATTGATATCCGACAAGATGAAGGTTTTTACTTTAGAGTTTTATGTGCTGACCTAGTTTTCTATAAATTATAAAAAAGATTAATTTCAACTGTAAATCAATGAAAAATTCTTTCACAGGCAAATAAAATTAATGGTAAATTCTATTCATTGCTTTATCTCTATTTGGATTAAGTTTTCACCAATAAAAAAGCTTTTATTTCTTCTTAGAACCTCATTTAATTATTTTATTACTAATTTACTTATATTAATTGATTTCCTTATAGATGTTAATGAATAATTATTCTTATGTTTTGCAGCAAAAGACAGCAATAAAATCAAATAAGATCTACAGCTTCCTCTATAAAAATGAGTCAGGGTTATCCATATAATACTAATTAATCGTTTTATAAATTAATATTTAGCATAAAGTAAAATTAAAGTTAAAATTATTTAAAATGAAATAGCTATAATTCATGCAAAGGCTAAATTAGAAGAGTAAATGAACCTGAGTAGAGTTCAAATCACGTGTACTAAGATACCGAGCAAGATGAAAACATTATTCTCAAATTATAATATAAAAGGAATATATTAATGAATATCCAGTAACAATATTCTAATTAAAATAAGTTTTTATCATTATTTTTAGTTAGTTCTTAATCCTATTTTATTATAATATCTAATTAGTTCAAAAAAATATTTAATAATTAACCTAACAATGAAATATTACAGTTGAAAATAGAATTTAAACAAAAGATTTAAGTAACAAATCAACAATTATATCAATGTTGTGACTTTTTAATCATTTTGATTTGGCAAATATAATTCTATAGATTAATATATCGAGAGTGTTGGGTAAATTTATTTTATTAAATCCACCCCCATAAAAAAATAACACAAGAACAAAGAGTTAATACAAAGTGAACAAGATTAATTTGAAATTAGAAATGATTAAAATAATATCTATTTAATTTAGATTAATTACTACTGATGAGAAATTAAAAGCCTATTCCAGCAATATTTAAAACATAAGTAAACCCTTAAAATTTCTTAAACTAAGTTATTTTACAATTAATTAAACTTAACATCTCATTAAATTTTAGTAAGCTAATCATAAAAGTCAAGTTAAATAAAGTCTTTCTTGTTCAGATTCTTATACTTACCAATGGCTTCTGTTGAAGCGAGTTGAACTTTGTTGTAACTTAAAATATTTTCAATCAGGAATTGTGAATTCAAAGAAATTTGTCGAGATGCTGTAGTTAAGAAGTCTATAAGTCTGCAATATATTGATCTGGACTGACAACCTTTAAAATAATTGTCAGGCCTGACAACCCTTTAAATGCTATGTTCCAAAAGTAATTAGGAGTTATTGAAAAGGATTTAGAACATTGTTCTAAGTATCCCTATTAAATATAAAGGGTCCATCAATATCATATAAAATATTCGTATAGGCACCCTATAAAAGCCATTTGGACTTTAACTAAAAGCAAAAGGAATTAACAATATTGAAAAGGAAAATAAAAGTAGGAAATTCAATAAAAAGAAAAACAAAAATATTAGAAGTTAAAGAATAAATTTCAAATCATTGATAATCGTACAAGTTAAACCATTAATCAAAAATTATGGCCTGAAAATTATTTAAAAGGTTGTCAGGCCATGAAAATAATTGAAATTTAAATAATAATAAAAAAATAAATATTAAAAACAGAAAGTACAATATAAGTTAAAGGAAAGTGCAACTTACTTGACTTTTATGAAATATAACAAAATATACTTCTTTTACCACGAGTAAGTCATTAAATTTATCTTTTTACCCTTATTTTTGTCTAATTTGAATCAAGGGCTTTAATCAAATAAGGAAAGACAATATGCTTAATTGGAGATAATGGTTCTGGAAAGACTAAAAACGATTTATTTTTGTTTGGGATTTTTATATTTATAATTTCACTCAAAATAGTTAAGCCAGAATGAATGCTAATTTATTTAATGAAGACTACACTAGTTAAGATATTTGCAGATCTCTATAAACCAGATGATCCCAAAAAGAACCAAACTGTTTTGAAAGTTTGTGGCAAGAATATTCTCAAATATCCAGAGCAAGACAAAAAATATAAACTCTGTCATTAATTCGACTTTCTATTTCAAGAATTGATTCTGGGATAGCATTTTCTCTTAGCATGCAAGATGAGAGGTATTGCACAAGAGCAGGTTGAAAAGAAATAGAAAAACTCTCAATGATTATAAAATAATATGAATAAAATTCCAAAAACCCTTTAATAAATTTAAATTAAATTGATATTTTGTTTGACCTTGGTCTGGACCAGGAAAATAAAGCTGATAAAACAGTAAAATCTCTCGAATGGCATAAAAGAGGAGTCTCAATATGTTAAGCTCTTCTGGGTGAAGCCAAATTGATTTTTTAGATGAGCCCACTGCTAATCTAAGTGAAGAATCAGCTCAGGATCTCTGGAATGTCATATCAAAGATAAAATATATCGATCATATTAGATCAGGACTTGTAACTACTTAAGATTTAAATGATATTCAAAGAGGGTGTCCGAATGCTCAGATAGTGGTAAGAGACTTAGATTTTATTAAATACTGTTTAAATATTTCTAGATCTGAGGAAATAATATTATATTAACGATTAAATTATTTTTAAAAAAGTAAAGCAGATATAAATTCAAAGCAATAAAAATTAAATAGTCAATTAAATCTATTTTTAAAATCTTTGTTTTAGTCTGAATTTGTACTTAAAATACTCTGAATAAATTAGGGAAAAGATACTCTGATTTTAGAGAAATTTAAAATATTTATAATTAATTTTTCTATATCAAGCGATAAAATAAATTCCATCTAGAAATAACATTCCCTATTAAATTTGATGCTGACAATTAAATTTAATGAAAACATATTGGAGATATTCATAAAACTAAACTAAAACTTTTATTAATAACAATAATTTTAATTTATTTCTGTAAATTAATCGTCCTTCTATAATATTGTTTTTACTTTTCAATTCATTTATAATTAAAAATAAGCCCATAAAAAGAATAACTTAGAAGAAAGAAAATCTTTTTACACTCACCTAGAGAATAAGAATGATAAAATAAAATTATCAGCATATTTCAAAAACGTAAACACTACCTTTTATCCTCATAAAAATTCTCAATAATTCTTGAAAATAGAGGATGCTTAAATTCTGAGCCATAATATGTAAAGATTGAAGAAGACAAAATATACAGAGTGAATAGAATATTCTTACTAATCAAGAGAAAATTTATGTATTCAACTCAGTTTTAGAGAGAAAAATAATATTTTAACTTGTAAATTTATAATTAAATTAATACTAAATTTGAAGATTTTATCAATAAAGTTTCTTATTTCAAGAAAAGTAATCCATACTAATAAATGCTAGTAGTTATAAAATAATTAGAAAATTGTATAAAATTATATTTTCAATTTATAATATGTATATAAAGACTTAAGTTTTAAAAGATATAATTTCCCTCATTTCATAACATTTCCATAATTATTAAATTTAATTCCCTAAGAAAATTAGAAAATAGATTTACTTAGAAAATTAATTGATGTTTACGTTACATATAACTGAAGAAAACAATTTCAAAAATATATATTTTTGCATTTTTATAGGTAATTTATTATTCAATAGACTTCGCTACATTTCAACAGGAATTCAATCAAAATAAATATAATTGTGCTTTGTACTTGAAAACAAATTTATAAAATTTAAAATAAAAGATATTTTCAATTCAGTTACATTAGCTGGCTTGGAAAAAGCATCCAAATACATTTATAAGAAAGAGTAAATTTATTGAGGATATTTTCCTTTGCCATACTATTATTTTAAGTTATTTTAATAACGTATTTTTTAAATACAATGACACTAGGAGAGGAATATAAAATTATTCTTACAGTATACGTTTTTACTTTATATTAAATATGTTTTTCAGGAAATGAAACAAATCGAAAGTTATGAAGTACAAGCATCAATCTAACAAGATTTAATTATATGCAAATTAAAAAAATAAAATTGATATATAAAAATCCTGACAGTAATTAGATAATTATATGTTGATTAAGAAATAAATTACTACTATTTATTGTTGGGAGTAAACTAAATTACCTTATGATAAGAAAAATAAAAGGATTTTATCCTCAAATTAAATGTTGCTGGTTTTTAATTAATTATCAATTAGGGCATTTAAACTAAATTATACTCCATTGAATATTTATTAGAATACTAAAATAATAGTTGTCACTTTACTAATGCAAATTTTTTATAGAGTAATTTACAGATGATGTTTATTTCATATCCCCTATATTTTTACTGATTTGACTCGGGATAGGAAGATTTCTTTGGAAGCCACGCTTATAGGCTTAACTCAGTTATTGATAAAAAACGAGGATTTTGTCAACAAATCCTCTGTATAATGCTGCTAAGATTTAAGCTATTCTTTAGAATAAAAAAGATGCTACATTGCAATGCTTTTCATATCTAGGATAATAGTATTAATTGAGTAGAATTAAATGATTATGTTAAGGATGATAAAAGATTGTATATATATCTTTAAACAATAATACTTTGGGCTAATACTCTAGAATTAACAACGCAAAATGACCAGGATAGTCATAAAAGCAATGGAGACATTCAACAAAACCTTGGAAATTTAAGAGAAGTAGTGCTTTTAAAATTGCAGGCAATCTTGTTTTGTCTGTGCTCTCGAATATTTCTTTATAATTAAGTTGAGGACACGGAGCAGAAAAGGAGGTATGTTTATATAAATGCATGGTTCTCCAGATTTGCCAATTATATTGGATACTTCATCTTTGATTATATCGTGTTCTTAATCCTCACATTAAATCCTGACAAATATTTAAGTTAATAAATTTTTATTAAATATTGGATGCTTAATTAAATTAAAATCTTAGATTTTATTAAAACTCTGATACAACAAAATTATAATATATTTTTCTTATTTAAGCCACATTATTAATTTAAATTGATGACTAAAGTAGTTATATTTTATAATAGCATGTATAACTCGCCAGGATAGCTACAGAGATTACGATTACATTAATAAAAATTCCTAATTTGCTAAAATTCGGAGTATCAATTATACCATATTCTCTACATTACTAGCTTCTTTTTTTAAAAATAAAGACAATGCTTTTATAAATAGCGGGGCCTGCTTTTATCTATTTTTTATCAATCTTTTTAATCAGTTACTAAAGCGAATAATTTAATTTTGATAAACTTATTCTATCAAGTATTTATTTTAATATTAATAATATATTTTAGATTATTACATAATGTAGAAATTGATTACAAAGGAGAATTTGATTATTTATATTCAATAATAACCCAGAATTTATAAAATAAATTTATTATAATTTTATAAAATAACTAGTTTAATTATTAATGGAAACACAAGCTTATATTTATGGATCCATTTATTTATAATCTATGGAGTTTAGGATTTATGGATCTTTTAGCTCAAGTAAATTAGATAGGACGAATTATAACTAAATTAATAAAACTACAATTAAGTTTAAATAAAACAATTTTCCAAGATTATATTCTTTAAACATTTATATTTAAATGTAGCTTGATTTTACAATTACCTGTACTTTTTATATAACATATTAAAAGCTAAATTATTTGCTTAAATTTCCAATTTATTTAAGCTAAAAACATTTGATTAAAGTGATTTTATCTCACTTTCACAAACAGACAAAATAGTTACGGCAAAGAGCAAGTCCAAATAATTTTATTAATTCATTATAGAACATTAGAATTTTGTTGATTTAGTCAGCTATACTATCTGTAATAGTAGCAAAATTATTCTAACTTACTTATTTGAACAATTAAAATATAAATTAGCAATATTTTGTAAATATTTTAATTCCAGATGACCCAAAAATCGGGTGGAAGTTTCCTGAACTTTCTTAATGTAAAATTTAATCTTTTTATGACCCATAATTATTAAGAAGATATAGAGGAGTAGTTAGAAGTTAAGTACCTGTAATTCAGATTACGACTTATAGGATTGAGAACACTTGAAATCATCTCAAATACTTATGAAATATATATAGTGGATCAATTCCAGCCTAACATACCTAGAGTTCATAAATGAACTGGTATTCAGAAGAAACGAAATAGTGCTTAGAATCCATGCTAATAGAGATATTGACTGATTGATTAGTAAATTTTAAGTACAATTATAAAAATTAAATTAGTCCGGAAGCTAGTTGATAGTTGCTATAAAGATTAATTAACTTTCATAAAAAATATTTTTTATAATAATATAGTGCAGGAAACTAACCCCCCCCAAATTTTTAATGATAAAGCCGTGCGAGGCCATAGAAAACTACTAACTTTTAAATAATATAAACAATTGTACAAATCTTGAAATTAAAAATTAAATTTTAATTGTTATAACTCTTTTATTGTCTTTGGCAATATTTATTGGGTATCGTTCTGCTACTATTAGTTATACTCATTGATAGATGCAGAGCAAAGTAGAGATTATAAGTAAATCAAAATTCATGATTCATATATATTTTATTCTGGATATGCAGTTAAAAATAATATTTTCTTAAACTAGTGCATATTTATTTAAAAATACAAGAACCAACATTCTTTAAGTCGATGAAGAGTAAAATGCTAACATTCAACTTTTAAAATTAGTTTTGGAATAAAAATTTAAAAATAAGAATAATTAAAAATTGTTCTCAACTAATTTAAACAAAGAAAATATCAGATCAAGTTCTTAATTGCAGTTTATAAATATTGATAAAGAGGATTGTGATATTTTAACTTAAAAATTGCAAAATCATAGATATTAAATGGTTTTATAAAATATATATGAAATTTAAAGAATTTAAATTACAGAATATAATAAAATATTTTACCATTGTTTCTACTAAAGTAATATCTTTAATTTTTTTCTATAATATAAGTTGAATAATGCAAGAATAGCTAAATTAAGAGGTACCATAATTGTGCGCAATTAATCTCTAAATAATGTATAATAAAGATAAATTTCTGTAAGTATTAAGGAAATTAAGTTTATGCTGGAAAGATACATGGATACTATGGATTTAATTTTATTTTTATTTATCTTAAAGAATGAATCTAATAGATCTGGTAAAACTACTCTTCTATAGCTATTGTTTACAAATATTGCTAAAGTATAATAGATTTGGGAAAATTATATTTTAAAATAAATATTTATCTAAATTATTGGCAGTTATAGCTCTCCAAATTTGATGATCTATGGTTCTTTCAATAAGGAATTTAATTAGCTGGACTTTGCTATTGGCGGTACAATTTTATCACATCCTTGGACGGGCACAATTAAGTGAATTTAGAACATTTAATTAAAGTCGAGTAAACTCATTCTAAGGATGCGATAAAATTGTACCACCAATAGCAAAGTCCAGCTAATTAAATTCTTTATTAAAAGAACCATAGATCATCAAATTTGGAGAACTATAACTGCCAATAATTTAGATAAATATTTATTTATTATAAAATAATTTTCCCAAATCAATTGTACTTTAGCAATATTATTTTAATTTTTCCAAATAATGATCCTTCTATAAATTTATGATTATTGTGTAAGTTGAGTGGAAGAACTTATAGTGAAATTTACTATGGAAATATGCATATTAGCTACTCGCGAAGCATAAATGTTCACAATTAAATCGGCATGTCTCCAGAAGAATACGTGATAATATATGGTTACATTTTAGTATCAAATTTAAAGTAAAATTAAAAAATGCATGCTGATTAAATTTCAATATTTCCATAATATAGGATTACTTGACAGTTATTGAACACTTTGATTTTATTGCAAAAATTAAATAACTTGAAATGAAATTGTGATATTAGAATAAAAATTAAAACTTCTCTAATCGCTCTTGCTAAATTTTAAAATTTAAACTTTAAATATTGATATATTATACATCTATTGGTCTAATCTAATTATTTAGCAGGTATATTAAAATCATAAATATTTTTTGAGATTTTTTTAAATATGTCAATGCTGAGAATATGATTTTAAGTTTAGTTTATTATTTAAAACATATTCATATCTATAAAATGAGTATGATTTTATTAATTTTATGTTAAAAAACTATTTCCTGTATAAAATTGGCTTTCTAGGATATGCTTGTTCTCTCACTTTTATCTTATCTACTCTTCTTTTAGTTTCTTATAATACATTTTCATTTTCTATGTGCTTTTCAGCATGATTATTGATTATTTTCTCTTGTGTATCAAAAGTAAGACATAATCCTTACCGCACTCTAAAATAGTAGAAAATACTGCCCATACATCCCATTATATTATTGTAGGAATACATTTGATTTGGGAAATAATTAAATAAATTAAATTAATTAAAATTAAATTAGTGGCAGTTTACTTTCTGGAAACCTAGACAATATGGTTTTAGTACGATAGAGAATTCAAAATCTACTGGACTTTACAATAGGCGTTACCCCTCTATCGCATCCCTGAAACGAGATAAAACGACTTTAAATTTGGCATTAAAATCAACTAAACAAATCACCAAATATTAAAGTCAAGTTATCTCCCTCTGGGGAAGAAATAGAGGGGTGCCGCTATAGTAAAGTCCAGCTGATTTTGAATCTCTATTGAACGAGTACCATATCGTCAAGGTTTCCAGAAAGTTAACTGTTACTAATTTAATTTTAATTAATTTAATTTACTTAATTATTTCACAAATTAAATGTATTCCTACAATAGTCTTATTCTTTCATATTGGAAAGTAACCAAGATTGTCCATTAATAAATATGAAAAAATTAAATTCAAAAACTTTCATTTAAATGATTTAAATTCAGCATTTCATTTAGTCTATATTATTAGTGGATCGATAAAAAAGAGTTCAATCAAAACTTGTATTTATTATATTTAAATCCTTCTTAATAGATTAATTATTTTTGTTTTTTACAAAGAAATTAGGGGCAATTTTAAAAGCCATTTAATTAAGTTATTTAATATTAGTTTATATTGAGAGGTGGTAACAAATGAAAGTTACAAATCGCTCTCGCTCTATTCTGAACTCCAAAGTATATCTTCATAGATGAGATTTTCAAATTTTTAGATCCGCTCTCTAAGGAAAATTTAAAAGATTACTTGAAATAAATAGCAGGACTAATCAATCAACTATAGTACTAATATAATAAAGCAGAGGAGATCTTGAAAACTTTTGTGAAATTCCTTATCATATGATAGATGGAAAGATCTAAAAAGACAATGCATTTAAATGAATTATTTATATTTTTTTCATTAATTTATAATGAATTGCCTAAAAGATTCAACATTAATATAATCGACTGAAGGCTATGATGATTCATGATTTTTAGTAAATAAAGCGAAATTTTAAATGTGATATACAAATTAATTTATTATAAATAATGGCAAGAACTGAGGCCTAAGCATATAAAAATAAAAAACATTAAAATATAAAATTTTGTAAGGTATCATATCATGGTTTTATGTAGAATAGTGCATTTTAAAATTAATTGCAAATTACTACATATGTTACATATCTTCCTAGAGTTCTAATTTTTTAAGTTACTTATTTAGCTACAAACTAAGAGTGAGCACGAAATGATTATTTGAAAAGTAAATAATTTATATCTGTCTGATGATTTCTTTTCTATCTCGCTTCTCTTAATATGATTTTAAGGTTAGGTAATTGCTTCATGTCATTTATCCTTGTTTCATATTTTATGCTTCAAGCCAAATTTTTAATTTAACCATCTCCATCTGATATGGAATTCTCAACACTGTATTAATTGGCAGTAGTATTATGCTTCTTGGCTTCTTGGCATGTTGAAAATCTAGAATTGCTATCCTATATATAATTGAGTGTTATGCACAATTAATGTTGTTAAAATAAATAAAATAGTTAATTAAAGATTATATAATTCTTATGTATAAAATAAAATGGTTTTTATTAAGACTTTTAACTACTGATCAGTACATTAAATATGATACATTTTAATAATTTAGTATGATGCTCATGAATCTACTCATGATTCAAATTTTATTAAACAGATCTGCATATCTGATACTTTTAACAAAATAGTAATATTTAAATTTTAATTAATGTAGATATTACATTATTTTATTATAATTAACAAAAATGTATTAAATCTTAATCTTGTCTAACAGATTAGCAATTTATCTTAGAAATAAGAAACATCACACATTAGTTATAAATAATTAATAAATTTGGGGAAATAGGAATATTTTTCTCATATTTAGGAAATGAATTTTACAAATTGTTCATTTTTTCAAATAGTCAGGCCTTTGATAATGGCATTCCAGCTACTAACAGCATTAAAAATTAATTTTAGGAGATATGGATTTGTATGCTAAGTCAAACCTATGTCTAAGTGTAGAAAAAATCATTGCATCTCCAAATTAGGTACATAACTTATCTAAAAAAGCACATACAGATAAGAGCTTAGTATTTGCTCAGGAAATTTTATAGCTGAGATGCATCCTAAATCTCCATAGTCAGATAAATTTGTACCTCACCTATTAATGAACTCTATAGATTATAATCTTATTTATAATATAATATATAAACCCCAGTACGCATGTACACATAAAATTTATAAGTTGATAAAAAGTTTTAATTATATCGATAAATAAGGAAATTTAAAAGGACAGAATTTAACTTAATTTGAGGGAGCCGATCGAGAGAATGAAAGTACGGTGAAGATGGAAAAAATTCATAATTTTATTTTAAAGCCATACTTACCAGACTTATAGAGTTTGAGATGCTGATCAAGAATATATGGGCTTTGTACCCAAATGACCGATTAGTTCAAAAGATTTACCGTTCACAGTGTTTCTTAAGGGATGCGGTTTTACCTCCACATTTGAATTAACCTTGATTTTTAATAATTAATAATTATAGCTTTATTAATTAAATCAATAATGGAATCAAAAATGTAATAAATATGCGATGGCTATCGCACTTTCATTATTACACACACAACTCACACACACCCTGCTAACTACACTGCGCTTTGTGTAAATTGAAGAGCAACTCACGCTCTATCGATCCGTGTCTTTTATTTTACGTAATTGCAAATTTTTCATTATTTCCCTTTTAAAAATTGCGCTTATTTTGTTCTCAGATTCTTGTTACATCGGAATAGCATTATAGCTTCGCTATTTAAGCACTTTTAAAATATGGTAATTTTAATTAATTCAAGCTAGTTACACTTACACTCTTTACAGAGTGCTTGTATACACTATATTTAATTCACGCAAGTGAAAAAGACAAGCAATTTTTATGTTATTTAATCCTAATTTATTCTTACTTTGCACTCTATAAAGTGCAATTATTTCACTATTTTATTTAAGTGACATTTTTATAATGCGATAAATTTAATCAAATTCAAATCAATATATTTATTTCACTTAGTTTTAAAGATTTCGGCTAGTATCAATTTTATTCTCTCAATTAAATCTGATAAAATGCTGTTGTTTACTAAAAATTAAAGATATGGATTTTTAAGATTTATAATAGCTTATTAATTGGTTTATTTATTTTGTAATAAATAAGTTAGAGCAATATTTTTTATCAATGATATTTTTCTTGTTCATTTTAGCATTTCTTATTTTATAAATGAAACATTTTATATTATAAGACTCGTTATGTTTATATATCAATTGAATTAATTCTTTTATCTTAGTTTAGATATTAAAAATAGAATGATAAAATAAATAAAATAAGTAAAATAAATATATTGATAGTTTATAGGTAAGTTAAAGTTTAATTAACTTTGAAGCTTTACTACCACTGTCGGTGAAGCATAAGCATTTATATTAATATATTAAGAAATCAATCACTTTTTAGGCATCTTTTACCTCTCTTTTTGGCTGAATTCTTTTATGATATCTGTTTTGCACACCAAAGGTTTCATCTTAATCTGACTAAGTTGAATTTTCAGAAAGATCATTTTTTTTCTGAGTTTTAGCTTTGAATTTAGTAATTGCATACTTTCTTTTCTATACTACATATTGATTAAATGTGCAATTAGTTGCTTAAGGAACTGTTTCAATATGCTTAAGAGGACCTAGTTAAATTATGATAAATTTCTCATTTCATACTCAGCGAGCAATTATTAAACTTAGAGAATATCAGAGTAATCTTTAAAATCATACAGCAATTGGTATATTTTGAGAACTACTAAGCCTGAGTCTCTTTCATTCTGTTGGTAACTTTAAATTCTGTAAAAAAAACATTCACTTTTCCTAAGTACCTTTCAATAATTTCAATTTAGTCGATCTCTTAAACTTGCTATTAAAGATCTGTGATTCTGAAGTTCTTAATATATGATATTTTAAAAGTTTCGCTATTTTAGGAAAAATAATACCATTTGTTTTGAATCTTTTTAAAGACCATAATTTTAGATTAATTTTCACCGAAAATCTAAACAAGCACTGACTTTAAAACATTTGAATTAAGAAAGCCTAATAGATCACAATTAACTTAATTATGTGCGGTAAGTTAATATTTAGTCTTACAATCATATTTTAATAGTCTGTACTGTTGAAATGAGTCTTTATGAATAACTCCAAGGAAGTTGTCTATATCAAATAATTAATTGAATATAATGGCTCCTTCAATTTCTTTGTTGGATTTAAAGATTAATAGTGTCTGCTAAATTATCATCCCCTTGCAAATAAAATATGGGGTTGATTGCAAGATGTTTAAGTTGTGAAAGAATTAAATTAACCTAGATGGATTTTTTCTATTATAACTAAGGAATAGTTTTTAAGTTATTAAAACTTGTGATATTAGCTGAACTATAAATACTTTGGTCATACAAATTCCCTTAGACTAAATATTTTGATTACTATCCAGCATTTTAAAGGATAATGTTGAAACCTAATCTGAAAATATGTGTGAAATACTTGGGGTTATAAATACGGAGTATTAATGTGTTGGTCAGTAATCCCCTTAAAATTACATTATTGGTACTTAAAAAATTATTAATTCTAGCAGGTGCTAAATAATTAATTAAGCTTAGGCATAATTTTACTGCGCTATTAGTTTTAAGCACCAAATTATTGATTTTAGTTTTGACCTTGCATAACAGGGTTAGGATTTTAAGTTTGCTGCCCTTAAAATTAATTATTACCTTGAGCTTAATTTTAGCTTGCTCTGTAATATTAACTTTGTCCAATATTGGAAAAGCTTTTTGGCACCAAATTATTTGAAGGCTTCAATTATAAAGTCGCCTGAGTCGACAATGACTGAATAACATTTGGTTTCTGGAATTAGCACAGTTCTTGCAACGATTGTCCTTGAGACAAAACATTGGAAAAAGACAAGGATTCATAAAATAAATAATTGGAAGAAAATTAAAATTATAATTTATGATATTTTTAAGTCAAATTATACTCATTTTTTACTTTCATTAAAATAAATTTGCAAA
>ARYC01021159.1:0-16663 GCA_000711775.1 Oxytricha trifallax
TTTGTCAACAAATCCTCTGTATAATGCTGCTAAGATTAAAGCTATTCTTTAGAATGAAAAAGATGCTACATTGTAATGCTTTTCATAGTTAGGATAATAATATTAATTGAGTAGAATTAAATGATTATGTTAAGGATGATAAAAGATTGTATATATATCTTTAAACAATAATACTTTGGGTTAATACTCTAGAATTAACAACGCAAAATGACTAGGATAGTCATAAAAGAAATGGAGACATTCAACAAAACCTTGGAAATTTAAGAGAAGTAGTGCCTGTAAAATTGCAGGCAATCTTGTTCTGTCTGTGCTCTCGAATATTTCTTTATAATTAAGTTGAGGGCATGGAGCAGAAAAGGAGGTATGTTTATATAAATGCATGGTTCTCCAGATTTGCCAATTATATTGGATGCTTCATCTTTGATTATATCGTGTTCTTGATCCCTACATTAAATCCTGACAAATATTTAAGTTATTAAATTTTTATTAAATATTGGATGCTTAATTAAATAAATCTTAGATTTTATTAAAACTCTGATACAACAAAATTATAATATATTTTTCTTATTTAAGCCACATTATTAATTTAAATTGATGACTAAAGTAGTTATATTTTATAATAGCATGTATAACTCGCCAGGATAGCTACAGAGATTACGATTACATTAATAAAAATTCCTAATTTGCTAAAATTCGGAGTATCAATTATACCATATTCTCTACATTACTAGCTTCTTTTTTTAAAAATAAAGACAATGCTTTTATAAATAGCGGGGCCTGCTTTTATCTATTTTTTATCAATCTTTTTAATCAGTTACTAAAGCGAATAATTTAATTTTGATAAACTTATTCTATCAAGTATTTATTTTAATATTAATAATATATTTTAGATTATTACATAATGTAGAAATTGATTACAAAGGAGAATTTGATTATTTATATTCAATAATAACCCAGAATTTATAAAATAAATTTATTATAATTTTATAAAATAACTAGTTTAATTATTAATGGAAACACAAGCTTATATTTATGGATCCATTTATTTATAATCTATGGAGTTTAGGATTTATGGATCTTTTAGCTCAAGTAAATTAGATAGGACGAATTATAACTAAATTAATAAAACTACAATTAAGTTTAAATAAAACAATTTTCCAAGATTATATTCTTTAAACATTTATATTTAAATGTAGCTTGATTTTACAATTACCTGTACTTTTTATATAACATATTAAAAGCTAAATTATTTGCTTAAATTTCCAATTTATTTAAGCTAAAAACATTTGATTAAAGTGATTTTATCTCACTTTCACAAACAGACAAAATAGTTACGGCAAAGAGCAAGTCCAAATAATTTTATTAATTCATTATAGAACATTAGAATTTTGTTGATTTAGTCAGCTATACTATCTGTAATAGTAGCAAAATTATTCTAACTTACTTATTTGAACAATTAAAATATAAATTAGCAATATTTTGTAAATATTTTAATTCCAGATGACCCAAAAATCGGGTGGAAGTTTCCTGAACTTTCTTAATGTAAAATTTAATCTTTTTATGACCCATAATTATTAAGAAGATATAGAGGAGTAGTTAGAAGTTAAGTACCTGTAATTCAGATTACGACTTATAGGATTGAGAACACTTGAAATCATCTCAAATACTTATGAAATATATATAGTGGATCAATTCCAGCCTAACATACCTAGAGTTCATAAATGAACTGGTATTCAGAAGAAACGAAATAGTGCTTAGAATCCATGCTAATAGAGATATTGACTGATTGATTAGTAAATTTTAAGTACAATTATAAAAATTAAATTAGTCCGGAAGCTAGTTGATAGTTGCTATAAAGATTAATTAACTTTCATAAAAAATATTTTTTATAATAATATAGTGCAGGAAACTAACCCCCCCCAAATTTTTAATGATAAAGCCGTGCGAGGCATAGAAAACTACTAACTTTTAAATAATATAAACAATTGTACAAATCTTGAAATTAAAAATTAAATTTTAATTGTTATAACTCTTTTATTGTCTTTGGCAATATTTATTGGGTATCGTTCTGCTACTATTAGTTATACTCATTGATAGATGCAGAGCAAAGTAGAGATTATAAGTAAATCAAAATTCATGATTCATATATATTTTATTCTGGATATGCAGTTAAAAATAATATTTTCTTAAACTAGTGCATATTTATTTAAAAATACAAGAACCAACATTCTTTAAGTCGATGAAGAGTAAAATGCTAACATTCAACTTTTAAAATTAGTTTTGGAATAAAAATTTAAAAATAAGAATAATTAAAAATTGTTCTCAACTAATTTAAACAAAGAAAATATCAGATCAAGTTCTTAATTGCAGTTTATAAATATTGATAAAGAGGATTGTGATATTTTAACTTAAAAATTGCAAAATCATAGATATTAAATGGTTTTATAAAATATATATGAAATTTAAAGAATTTAAATTACAGAATATAATAAAATATTTTACCATTGTTTCTACTAAAGTAATATCTTTAATTTTTTTCTATAATATAAGTTGAATAATGCAAGAATAGCTAAATTAAGAGGTACCATAATTGTGCGCAATTAATCTCTAAATAATGTATAATAAAGATAAATTTCTGTAAGTATTAAGGAAATTAAGTTTATGCTGGAAAGATACATGGATACTATGGATTTAATTTTATTTTTATTTATCTTAAAGAATGAATCTAATAGATCTGGTAAAACTACTCTTCTATAGCTATTGTTTACAAATATTGCTAAAGTATAATAGATTTGGGAAAATTATATTTTAAAATAAATATTTATCTAAATTATTGGCAGTTATAGCTCTCCAAATTTGATGATCTATGGTTCTTTCAATAAGGAATTTAATTAGCTGGACTTTGCTATTGGCGGTACAATTTTATCACATCCTTGGAACGGGCACAATTAAGTGAATTTAGAACATTTAATTAAAGTCGAGTAAACTCATTCTAAGGATGCGATAAAATTGTACCACCAATAGCAAAGTCCAGCTAATTAAATTCTTTATTAAAAGAACCATAGATCATCAAATTTGGAGAACTATAACTGCCAATAATTTAGATAAATATTTATTTATTATAAAATAATTTTCCCAAATCAATTGTACTTTAGCAATATTATTTTAATTTTTCCAAATAATGATCCTTCTATAAATTTATGATTATTGTGTAAGTTGAGTGGAAGAACTTATAGTGAAATTTACTATGGAAATATGCATATTAGCTACTCGCGAAGCATAAATGTTCACAATTAAATCGGCATGTCTCCAGAAGAATACGTGATAATATATGGTTACATTTTAGTATCAAATTTAAAGTAAAATTAAAAAATGCATGCTGATTAAATTTCAATATTTCCATAATATAGGATTACTTGACAGTTATTGAACACTTTGATTTTATTGCAAAAATTAAATAACTTGAAATGAAATTGTGATATTAGAATAAAAATTAAAACTTCTCTAATCGCTCTTGCTAAATTTTAAAATTTAAACTTTAAATATTGATATATTATACATCTATTGGTCTAATCTAATTATTTAGCAGGTATATTAAAATCATAAATATTTTTTGAGATTTTTTTAAATATGTCAATGCTGAGAATATGATTTTAAGTTTAGTTTATTATTTAAAACATATTCATATCTATAAAATGAGTATGATTTTATTAATTTTATGTTAAAAAACTATTTCCTGTATAAAATTGGCTTTCTAGGATATGCTTGTTCTCTCACTTTTATCTTATCTACTCTTCTTTTAGTTTCTTATAATACATTTTCATTTTCTATGTGCTTTTCAGCATGATTATTGATTATTTTCTCTTGTGTATCAAAAGTAAGACATAATCCTTACCGCACTCTAAAATAGTAGAAAATACTGCCCATACATCCCATTATATTATTGTAGGAATACATTTGATTTGGGAAATAATTAAATAAATTAAATTAATTAAAATTAAATTAGTGGCAGTTTACTTTCTGGAAACCTAGACAATATGGTTTTAGTACGATAGAGAATTCAAAATCTACTGGACTTTACAATAGGCGTTACCCCTCTATCGCATCCCTGAAACGAGATAAAACGACTCTAAATTTGGCATTAAAATCAACTAAACAAATCACCAAATATTAAAGTCAAGTTATCTCCCTCTGGGGAAGAAATAGAGGGGTGCCGCTATAGTAAAGTCCAGCTGATTTTGAATCTCTATTGAACGAGTACCATATCGTCAAGGTTTCCAGAAAGTTAACTGTTACTAATTTAATTTTAATTAATTTAATTTACTTAATTATTTCACAAATTAAATGTATTCCTACAATAGTCTTATTCTTTCATATTGGAAAGTAACCAAGATTGTCCATTAATAAATATGAAAAAATTAAATTCAAAAACTTTCATTTAAATGATTTAAATTCAGCATTTCATTTAGTCTATATTATTAGTGGATCGATAAAAAAGAGTTCAATCAAAACTTGTATTTATTATATTTAAATCCTTCTTAATAGATTAATTATTTTTGTTTTTTACAAAGAAATTAGGGGCAATTTTAAAAGCCATTTAATTAAGTTATTTAATATTAGTTTATATTGAGAGGTGGTAACAAATGAAAGTTACAAATCGCTCTCGCTCTATTCTGAACTCCAAAGTATATCTTCATAGATGAGATTTTCAAATTTTTAGATCCGCTCTCTAAGGAAAATTTAAAAGATTACTTGAAATAAATAGCAGGACTAATCAATCAACTATAGTACTAATATAATAAAGCAGAGGAGATCTTGAAAACTTTTGTGAAATTCCTTATCATATGATAGATGGAAAGATCTAAAAAGACAATGCATTTAAATGAATTATTTATATTTTTTTCATTAATTTATAATGAATTGCCTAAAAGATTCAACATTAATATAATCGACTGAAGGCTATGATGATTCATGATTTTTAGTAAATAAAGCGAAATTTTAAATGTGATATACAAATTAATTTATTATAAATAATGGCAAGAACTGAGGCCTAAGCATATAAAAATAAAAAACATTAAAATATAAAATTTTGTAAGGTATCATATCATGGTTTTATGTAGAATAGTGCATTTTAAAATTAATTGCAAATTACTACATATGTTACATATCTTCCTAGAGTTCTAATTTTTTAAGTTACTTATTTAGCTACAAACTAAGAGTGAGCACGAAATGATTATTTGAAAAGTAAATAATTTATATCTGTCTGATGATTTCTTTTCTATCTCGCTTCTCTTAATATGATTTTAAGGTTAGGTAATTGCTTCATGTCATTTATCCTTGTTTCATATTTTATGCTTCAAGCCAAATTTTTAATTTAACCATCTCCATCTGATATGGAATTCTCAACACTGTATTAATTGGCAGTAGTATTATGCTTCTTGGCTTCTTGGCATGTTGAAAATCTAGAATTGCTATCCTATATATAATTGAGTGTTATGCACAATTAATGTTGTTAAAATAAATAAAATAGTTAATTAAAGATTATATAATTCTTATGTATAAAATAAAATGGTTTTTATTAAGACTTTTAACTACTGATCAGTACATTAAATATGATACATTTTAATAATTTAGTATGATGCTCATGAATCTACTCATGATTCAAATTTTATTAAACAGATCTGCATATCTGATACTTTTAACAAAATAGTAATATTTAAATTTTAATTAATGTAGATATTACATTATTTTATTATAATTAACAAAAATGTATTAAATCTTAATCTTGTCTAACAGATTAGCAATTTATCTTAGAAATAAGAAACATCACACATTAGTTATAAATAATTAATAAATTTGGGGAAATAGGAATATTTTTCTCATATTTAGGAAATGAATTTTACAAATTGTTCATTTTTTCAAATAGTCAGGCCTTTGATAATGGCATTCCAGCTACTAACAGCATTAAAAATTAATTTTAGGAGATATGGATTTGTATGCTAAGTCAAACCTATGTCTAAGTGTAGAAAAAATCATTGCATCTCCAAATTAGGTACATAACTTATCTAAAAAAGCACATACAGATAAGAGCTTAGTATTTGCTCAGGAAATTTTATAGCTGAGATGCATCCTAAATCTCCATAGTCAGATAAATTTGTACCTCACCTATTAATGAACTCTATAGATTATAATCTTATTTATAATATAATATATAAACCCCAGTACGCATGTACACATAAAATTTATAAGTTGATAAAAAGTTTTAATTATATCGATAAATAAGGAAATTTAAAAGGACAGATTTAAATTAATTTGAGGGAGCCGATCGAAAGAATGCAAGAACGGTGAAGATGGAAAAAGTTCAAGATTTTATTTCGAGGCCATACTTACCAGACTTATAGAGTTTGAGATGATAATCAAGAATATATGAGCTTTGTACCCCATTGACCGATTAGTAGAAAAGTTTTACCGTTCACAGTGTTTCTTAAGGGATGAGGTTACCTCCACATTTGAATTAACCTTGATTTTAATAATTAATAAATATACTTTATAAATTAAATCAATAATGGAAACAAAAATGTAATAAATATGCGATGGCTATCGCACTTTCATTATTACACACACAACTCATACACACCCTGCTAACTTCACTGCGCTTTGTGTGCATTTTGAAGAGCAACTCACGCTCTATCGATCCGTGTCTTTTATTTTACGTAATTGCAAATTTTTCATTATTTCCCTTTTAAAAATTGCGCTTATTTTGTTCTCAGATTCTTGTTACATCGGAATAGCATTATAGCTTCGCTATTTAAGCACTTTTAAAATATGGTAATTTTAATTAATTCAAGCTAGTTACACTTACACTCTTTACAGAGTGCTTGTATACACTATATTTAATTCACGCAAGTGAAAAAGACAAGCAATTTTTATGTTATTTAATCCTAATTTATTCTTACTTTGCACTCTATAAAGTGCAATTATTTCACTATTTTATTTAAGTGACATTTTTATAATGCGATAAATTTAATCAAATTCAAATCAATATATTTATTTCACTTAGTTTTAAAGATTTCGGCTAGTATCAATTTTATTCTCTCAATTAAATCTGATAAAATGCTGTTGTTTACTAAAAATTAAAGATATGGATTTTTAAGATTTATAATAGCTTATTAATTGGTTTATTTATTTTGTAATAAATAAGTTAGAGCAATATTTTTTATCAATGATATTTTTCTTGTTCATTTTAGCATTTCTTATTTTATAAATGAAACATTTTATATTATAAGACTCGTTATGTTTATATATCAATTGAATTAATTCTTTTATCTTAGTTTAGATATTAAAAATAGAATGATAAAATAAATAAAATAAGTAAAATAAATATATTGATAGTTTATAGGTAAGTTAAAGTTTAATTAACTTTGAAGCTTTACTACCACTGTCGGTGAAGCATAAGCATTTATATTAATATATTAAGAAATCAATCACTTTTTAGGCATCTTTTACCTCTCTTTTTGGCTGAATTCTTTTATGATATCTGTTTTGCACACCAAAGGTTTCATCTTAATCTGACTAAGTTGAATTTTCAGAAAGATCATTTTTTTTCTGAGTTTTAGCTTTGAATTTAGTAATTGCATACTTTCTTTTCTATACTACATATTGATTAAATGTGCAATTAGTTGCTTAAGGAACTGTTTCAATATGCTTAAGAGGACCTAGTTAAATTATGATAAATTTCTCATTTCATACTCAGCGAGCAATTATTAAACTTAGAGAATATCAGAGTAATCTTTAAAATCATACAGCAATTGGTATATTTTGAGAACTACTAAGCCTGAGTCTCTTTCATTCTGTTGGTAACTTTAAATTCTGTAAAAAAAACATTCACTTTTCCTAAGTACCTTTCAATAATTTCAATTTAGTCGATCTCTTAAACTTGCTATTAAAGATCTGTGATTCTGAAGTTCTTAATATATGATATTTTAAAAGTTTCGCTATTTTAGGAAAAATAATACCATTTGTTTTGAATCTTTTTAAAGACCATAATTTTAGATTAATTTTCACCGAAAATCTAAACAAGCACTGACTTTAAAACATTTGAATTAAGAAAGCCTAATAGATCACAATTAACTTAATTATGTGCGGTAAGTTAATATTTAGTCTTACAATCATATTTTAATAGTCTGTACTGTTGAAATGAGTCTTTATGAATAACTCCAAGGAAGTTGTCTATATCAAATAATTAATTGAATATAATGGCTCCTTCAATTTCTTTGTTGGATTTAAAGATTAATAGTGTCTGCTAAATTATCATCCCCTTGCAAATAAAATATGGGGTTGATTGCAAGATGTTTAAGTTGTGAAAGAATTAAATTAACCTAGATGGATTTTTTCTATTATAACTAAGGAATAGTTTTTAAGTTATTAAAACTTGTGATATTAGCTGAACTATAAATACTTTGGTCATACAAATTCCCTTAGACTAAATATTTTGATTACTATCCAGCATTTTAAAGGATAATGTTGAAACCTAATCTGAAAATATGTGTGAAATACTTGGGGTTATAAATACGGAGTATTAATGTGTTGGTCAGTAATCCCCTTAAAATTACATTATTGGTACTTAAAAAATTATTAATTCTAGCAGGTGCTAAATAATTAATTAAGCTTAGGCATAATTTTACTGCGCTATTAGTTTTAAGCACCAAATTATTGATTTTAGTTTTGACCTTGCATAACAGGGTTAGGATTTTAAGTTTGCTGCCCTTAAAATTAATTATTACCTTGAGCTTAATTTTAGCTTGCTCTGTAATATTAACTTTGTCCAATATTGGAAAAGCTTTTTGGCACCAAATTATTTGAAGGCTTCAATTATAAAGTCGCCTGAGTCGACAATGACTGAATAACATTTGGTTTCTGGAATTAGCACAGTTCTTGCAACGATTGTCCTTGAGACAAAACATTGGAAAAAGACAAGGATTCATAAAATAAATAATTGGAAGAAAATTAAAATTATAATTTATGATATTTTTAAGTCAAATTATACTCATTTTTTACTTTCATTAAAATAAATTTGCAAATTATTAGTTATTCTTACTATTTTTTTTAGGAAACTAAGTATAAATATATTTTTTTAATAAGTAAATTAAAATTAGAAAGTTATTGCTAAATTTAGAATAGATAAGTGAATTTAGGGTGCAACTTATCTATCTTTTTATATTTTTCAATAAATTCTATAAGAAAACTTTTTTATTTTTAATAATTATATTAATTTAGTCTGTATTTATTTTATTAAGCATTTTATTATAATTTAAGAATAAATAATTATTAAAATAGATATAATCTTCAAAGCGAAAAAAATATTTTTATTTTTTACAATGAATATTAATTTAATTTATTTTTCAATATAAATGCATTTAACTTTAAGAACTCTAGCATTATATTTCAATGTATATTTTATTCTTTTTTATACTAAAATCTAACGAATTTACAATTTAATATTTATCATTTTACTTTAGAAATATGTAATTTTAAATAAATCTAAATTAAAATTAAAGCAATAAATTTACAATAAATGCAACGACTTATATAGAAATTATTTAAATTTTAAGTCTCAATTATTTATTTCACTTTATAGGTAAAGATTATTGTATTAAACAATTCAAACATTATCAATATATTCATTAACAAATCCATATGTAAAATTGGATTTAAGGCTGCTGCTAAAAAATAATTAAAACATGCCTAGCTAAAATGCATTTAATTATTATTGAATTAATTCCAAGCTTTTTCATTTTTGATGTTCACTAACATCTAAATTATGTTACTAAAATTAAAATAACCTTGAATAAAGGCTTAAATTTAGTAAATTTCAGTATCTATTTTTATCTGTGAGTAAATAAATGTAGCTGGCGTAATTCTAGTATTAAAATGCACCAAGTTTTTAAAGGAAACATAAATTACATATATTTCCAGGAGTTTACTGTACTATAAATAAAGAGTGCTTTTCATAATAATGAGATTCTACCAGTACGATCCAATTTACGCTAGCAGAATTCCTACCAGCACGAAACGATTTCATTATAAGTAATTTTACTAAAATTTTATAAGAATCAAGTTATTAAAAACTGTTAATAATTTTATTCTAATTAGTTAATCTTAATTAAATTGGATTATTAAATCCTAATTAAAATTTCTCAGATGACTTACCTATTTATATATATTCTTAATAAAACCCCAAGAGTAATTTTTTGAATTAAGTTGAATTTGAATTTAAATTAATTTAGTATTTTTATTATTATAAGAATTTTGGTAGCTTTATGTTTAATTAACTAAGTACTAATATATAAACCCCAAAACCCCAATACATATATGAGTGATAAGTTTATAAGTTGGTATAGTGATGATTTAATATCGATAAATAGCGAAATTCTAAACTTCACAATTTAAATTATTATAGAGTCTTGAAAGTGGAGTCCAATGATCAGTAATGTGGGAAAAAAGTTCGAATTTTATTTCCGTCCCATACTTTACCATTGAATAGAGCACTGAGCGCAGATGAAGAATATGTGGTCCTTGCCCTCCTTTTGACATCTGTGAGCTGAGTTGCGTCATTTGCAAGGTTCATGGGGCACTCGTTTTGAACCTCCCTCTTTTCCTTAATTCAAATTTTAATTAAATTATTAATACTATTAAATTTTAAAACTTAACTACTGTGGTGGAATTCAAAGGACCATAGTCTCGTTCATGTACACTTGCTTTAGCTCTCAATTCCTGCAAAAGCGTAGACTTCATGTCTCTTTTGCCTGC
The DNA here is from genome assembly GCA_000711775.1 of Oxytricha trifallax. Taxonomy (NCBI): domain Eukaryota; phylum Ciliophora; class Spirotrichea; order Sporadotrichida; family Oxytrichidae; genus Oxytricha; species Oxytricha trifallax. The sequence continues at coordinate 10,810 of ARYC01021159.1, forward strand.
GGTCATTATTTCCAACCAGTGCAATAAAATCCCAAGTTTAATCGAGCAGGGGTTTTGGGGTTTTGAAGGGATATAAGCATTTATTATTAAGCTTATTTTAATTTAGCTAAAATTTAATCGATTTAGAAATGAAAATTTATCAATTCTCAATCCTTACAAATCAAATAAAATGTAATTATGATAACGATAATTTAAGCATAAATTATAAATAATATCTATTTAAATTTTCATAATGGCAACAAAATATTTTTTATTTCTCAAATTTCTATATTTACTATCTTATATTTTTTACTCATATTTTTTATATACAAATAAAAATTTTTAAGATATTTATAATTTTAGGTCAAAATTTGTATTAAAACTATATAAAAAAATTAATCTTTAAATTTAACTTATTTCCTCATTTTAGCATTCTGATGTCAATTTTAATTAATTTTATTTATCAATTTATTTACAATTTCATGAAATTTGGAATTCAATCTTAAGATATTTGAGATTTGGAAACAAATTGGTTGCGGAAATTTCAAATATCATCAGATGTCATTCTCAAATTTATCACATGACAATCACCTTTCAATCTCAAATTCCAACTACTCAATTCTAATATTTGAGCTATGACACAGTTCTAATTCAAATATCCTGAAAAAATTTCCTTTAGCAAATCTCAAATTTGAAGATTGAATCTCAAATATAAGTCAAATATCTATAAAAATAAAATATTTTTTTTATATATAAAATTCAAAATAAAATTAAAATTTTTCCTCTCAAAATTTAAAATAAAAATTGTATTCAGATACTTCAATATATACAAATTCAATTTTTTATATTTAAAACAATTAATTTCCTATATAAAATTTATAAAACTATTATTTTAGGATTATAGCTACATATATTTGAAAGTTAAATTATCTAAAGAATAAATATGAATATCAATTCAAGAATTTTATAGCGAAATTTATATTAAAATTTATAAATTAAAATACAATACGACTTATTCAAATAAAATAAATTTATAAAATTTAATTAAAATATAAGATCTTAATATAAATTTAAAAAAAAGGTTCAATTGATATATGTTTATAATCTCATTAAATTTGATGAAAGTTTGTTATATATAAATATCTTAAAATACATTATATTGCTTTATATTTATTAATATTCATATTTTTATTATTGATAAAATAGATAAAAATAGGAAATTTAAGAAATAATTATTAATCAATTATATATTAGTAATACTAACTGCCACTAAATACAAGAGGCAATAATCATATTTTGATTTAAATTTAAAGTAATTAATTAAATCTTAATTAAATATATATATATTAGTGGTCTAGTGGTCTAGTGGTCTGGCCATAGTTTTTAGTGGTCTATCGGTAAGTATATTAATTATTGTTAATAACTTAATTGCATTTTAAAAAGATAATGGAGACAATATGCCGGAGACCACCAACTCGGAGATATTCGTGTGTGAACAATACGTGCAGTCGAATTCGCATTTTCACGTCCCCATGAAGCAGGGCAAGGTCGGAGAGCCACAGATTCTCATCGCAAACGAGATCAATCTTACGAAAGCATTTGGATCATCTAGGATAGCAGGGATGAAGCGGTTGATGGAGGGTGAAGGGATGGCCATAGAGTAGAAGTACGGCGGCGTCGACTATAAGTACACGGGATGTTTCGTAGTAATCACATCTAACACTCTTCCCTTTGGCAAGATGGACCCCGAGGATGCTAATGCATTTAAGTCCCGGTGCCTACTATGTGAATCAGAAATACCCACACAAAGCGGGGAGGAGGCATTCCCTTTGACCGCACCGATGGTAGCCCGCTTCCTGAACGCAAGATTTCACTCCGATCAAAAAGAGAAGAAGGGGGACATATGAGGAAGTCAGACAGTGGTCAGAGCACAGCCCGAGAAATAACTAGTGATACTGTGCAATAATTAGTAGTCTTCACATGCATTTAAGTAATTAAGAATAATTAATATACTTACCGGTAGACCACTAAAAACTATGGCCAGACCACTAGACCACTAATTATAATTATATATATATATTAATTACTGATTTAATTAATTACTTTAAATTTAAATCAAAATATGATTATTGCCTCTTGTATTTAGTGGCAGTTAATATTACTAATATATAATTGATTAATAAAGATTTCTCTAATTTCCTATTTTTATCTATTTTAGCAATATTTATTATCAATATTTTATAAATTTAGAGTAGTTTATTTAAACTAATTTATAATTGCCTTTTTTCTTATATTTATATTTATCTAGAAATTATAAATGCTAAAGTAATCAAAATACTGTATAAATTTTATATAATAAATTTAAAATCAATAAACACTTACCTTAAATTTTTATTATATTTTATAGATATTTCTAAATATATTGCTTTCATTTACTTTGAATTCAGTTCTATTCTATCTTAGATTTATAATTTCTTACAATTCATAATTGTATTGTAATATTTAAGATTGAAGAAGCAAATATTTCTTGAATTCACATTTTGATTCTTGAATTTCAATTCAATTTAATTGCAGATATTTTTAATTTTTATGTTGCTTTTGCAATTCCAAAGTAAATTTTAAGAATTCTGATTTCACCTTCATTACCAATTTTACCTATATAGAATTTAAATTTTTTAAAAGAACTAAACGAAAAAACTGGATCCAAAGATGCTTAGTCCCTAGTAGAACACTACCCGCTGGCCAAGCGAGCTTCATATAGCAACGTGTTCCCTCGAAGGGTTACTATTAGTCTCTGCTTTACTCTATCGCATAGGTCTGGGGTTAAAGCCATCCTAACTGAAGTTGCGATAGCAAATTCTGATTTGCCAATGTACCACATGCCTCGGTTCGGCACAACCAATTTCTTAGGGGAATATAACTACGATACAAAGACACTGGTTTTCCAATATGAATTTTGGTAATTTTATTTTAAATAATTCTTCAAATTATTGAATTATTTGCAAAGTTGTATTTCAACTTAAAATTTAAGACTAAGGTTTCTGATTTTTAATAGGGTGGTATTTGTAAAATAAACTAAATTTATTTTATTTTTATTCTTTTATTTATTTTATTTAAATGGACTTATAATTTCAATTAGTAAGCCATTACACTCATCCCTATCTCTATAGGGCTTATTAGTAATAAGTTTATTTATCTTTGAAACTTATTTCAAAGTAATTAGGGGAAATTCATGTTCAATTCTTGAACCAATAGGGCAATTAGAGGAAAGATCAAATTTTCACATTAAATGATTTAAAATTTAATTAAATTATCATTTTTAATTTTAAGATATTTTATCATATATCTTAAAATTACTTCAACTTTTTATTTAATAATAATGTAAATATAATTTGTCTGTAAATTTATATACAAACTTTAAATATTTGGAAAAATTTGAATCCGAGCTTATTGATTGATAAATACTTTTACATTTATCATTCAGCAATACTTAATCCATGTAAATTGGTTATCAAATAATTTATAAGATTAAATAAGATAATATTTTAAATATAATAATTGATATTTATTTGCTTTATACAATATTTTAAGCAAATTCATTTTAAGTAGCTATTAATAATAATTTATTGAATATATTTAAATATAAATTTAAAAATATTTTAAAGTGATTTATTTCTAAATTAGTAAGCAAATTTATATATTTTATCTACTAATAAATCTTGAAATTATTTTATTCCAACATGATTTTAAGAAATTTATCAATAGTTAATTGAAATTATACACTATAAAGTGTTTGTTATTTTATTAATTTTTTTTTATATTTAATTTGAAATATATAGGAAATTATTACTATCAATTTAATATCTTGAATGTATAAGAAAACTTTAGAAGCTTTAAATGTAATGAATTAGAAATTGTTAAGAAATATATCGTATATTTTAAAAAATAAAGTTTCTATTATAAACTTAAAATATTTTGAAATTTCTTAAACTTTTTCATTATTCAATTACCTTTCTTTAACTATAAGATTGAAATTACATTGATTTCACAAGTCTTTAAGTGAGATACATTCCAAAGCAGCAGTTAAGACATGATAGTAGCATCTGCTAACAAAATTCTGATTAATCCTACTTATATTCATGCAAAGCTCTTTCATAAAGGCGCCCCAATAACCTCTATAAAGGTTAACTTATCAAAACTAACTTTGACTAAGCTCTTGTATTAAAAGGATTCAAGTCTATGTTCTTAATCCAAGAGTACATAAGCTCTGCTGGAGCAAGCCTGTAATGATAGGCCCAAGAAACATGAGTGGTAATTTGAGCATGTCATACTTTGCCATTACTTCTTAAGATCTGTGATAGGGAGCGTTATCAATCATGATAACAGTATTCTTTCTCCACTCCAAATCTATATCATCCAATGTAAGCGCAAGCTTGCACAAGAAGTACATAAATGAGTGTTGATTAGTTCTTCCCCTGTTCACAGTATAGAACAACTCTCCAGTACTTGACACTCCAATAATCAAGTTCATTTGACTAAGCCTCTAAGATCTCGTAACTCTGTTCTTAACATAAGGAGCTGTCCAGCCTCTCCTTCTCTCATCAGTTTAGTGCAATACTGATTCATCGATATTAATAATTCTCTTGCCTTCATTTAGAAAGAGTATGAATTGCTATACTGCATACTAACGTTGAAGCTTACTGCTGTTATTTTTGTGAAGGTTCGTTATATACTTAACTTACTAATATTTCATCATTAGTTCATTTTTAAGGAACCTCCGAATCATCTACTTTGAACAGTGAAGCTGGATCTTTTACTGTAAGCTTTTCTGTATATCTGATATTTGAATAGTCACTTCGTCACAAGTAAGCATATTCACTATATGAGTGCGAGCTCTACTGTGCAGCTTCTTATACTTGCCTTTATTAACTTACTTAAGATTCCAAAAGTTTGCTTTTTATAAGGGATTGTTAAGGTACCTTCTTAACTTATAGTATGAAATGCCAAGCCTCTTCATAATCTGCTAGCAGTTTAGCTATTCAGACATCCTTAGTCTTTGAGATTCCTGAGCCAGCTTTAGCTCTTTTTGCTACAGCTCCTTTTCTTTCCTCATGATCTTGAGTAATCTTCGAGGCAATATAGCTTAAAGCTAAGTATGCTATCCAAAGACTGGAAATGAGTCTTTCATTTTATGGTTCTCTAGTACTTTCTATGGCTAGTATGACAAACACTCACCCCCCATAATGTATACTTTTGAAGATGTATTCTGATAGAACTCGACTTCCTGAACAAAGTTTTCTTAAGAACTAGTCGTATGCGGATCATAGTTTTTGAGATAACCCACTTCCTATGTCAAAAAATAATATATAAAATCATAAAATTTGGCTTAAAAAAATTTTGAAAAGTTTTCTTAAAAATATCAAATTCTGATAAATTTTGGTATTTTTGTCAGCGAAAATGTTTTTTACCTTCAGTTATCATTCTATTGTATTTTCATTTTTAATTTTAAGTCAAAATTTTATAATAAATATAAAAAAAATAATAATTTTAGCATATTATCGATTATAATAAAATTTTGACTTAAAATTAAAAATGAAAATACAATAGAATGATAACTGAAGGTAAAAATCATTTTCGCTGACAAAAATACCAAAATTTATCAGAATTTGATATTTTTAAGAAAACTTTTCAAAATTTTTTTAAGCCAAATTTTATGATTTTATATATTATTTTTTGACATAGGAAGTGGGTTATCTCAAAAACTATGATCCGCATACGACTAGTTCTTAAGAAAACTTTGTTCAGGAAGTCGAGTTCTATCAGAATACATCTTCAAAAGTATACATTATGGGGGGTGAGTGTTTGTCATCCTAGC
>ARYC01021160.1:0-24873 GCA_000711775.1 Oxytricha trifallax
ACTCAAAATTAGATTCATTTCCACCATCAATTAAAAATTTCGATAAATGGCTTGAGATTAATCGAATTCATTAACAAAATGCCTATGAAAAAGAGGAGCAATTTAAAAAACATGTTGCATCCTTGCCCTAAACTAAGGAGAAAAATGCAAAGAGGTAATTCGAGTAGAAGGAATAAAAAAGATAGCAAGTTTCATTAATGAACACTATTAAAGTTGAAAACAACTATTTCCTATCGCCAAAGAATAATTCAAGAAACACTTTTTAAACTCAAGCAGATGAATCAATATCCACTTAAAAGTAAAATTTGGAAATTTTAAATTTGAAGGAGCACAAATCCCTTAACAATACTAGGCCTATGACAGCCATAACCACAGCATCTACAGCTGCCTCAACTAGTAACTTGCATCATAAAAGATTAGAATCAGCAAAATCAAACTCTAGACTTATATTCAACAACTAATCAGACTATTAATCTGAGATGTTTAAAACAAAGAAAATTTCAAGTATCACTAAAGTTGGCTTCATAGAAAAGTAAATGTCTTAAGCAAATTCTACTTTGAAAAAGTAAAAGAATGTGTAAGAGGAATGGGAACCACTGCAGATGAAAGGCTCTATCTTAGAATATATGCCTCAGTATAACAATTTTTGGAATGATTTGAAGTAAAAGGTTTTTCCTCTTGGAACTCTAGAGCAAATCATTAAAGACCCTTCAAAGTATAATCATACCAAGGATATTATGCAAAATGAATTAAAGAAGCAAGAACGAGCTGAAGTGCTTAAAAAATAAATGTCAAAGAAAATTTCATCCAAATTGCTAGATGAATATGATGCTACTTAAAAGAAAGTAATTGGCAGCAAGTATAGATTTATACAAACTCCAGATTAATTATTTGACCCAAAGAAAAATAAGATAAGTGAATTAAATGACCAAGATTTGGACATTAGTTTATACTTGGATGATGTGTGTGAAACATCATAAATTTTGGAGAAAAAAGTCACCGGAAAGACTAATGTCGAGTTGTATGACATGAACTAGAGGAGAGATAAGATTTAAAAGAAAATGGAAAAAGAAGGGGTAGCGCACCCTGTACAAAATTTCACAATAATATAAATGCAATTCTTATACATTAAATATTATAGTTCATCACTATAACATGATGGGAAGAATAGTTAAATATTCATATAAGAAACATGAATGAAGCTATAAATAATTTTTATCAACAAATAAATAATAAAGCTTAATTTCATAAAATTGAAGTAATAACTAATATCAAATGAAATTATTAAAATCAGGTAAAATTTAATAATTTTTAAATATGAATATCAACGAATATTTAGATAATTAACAACATCCGTAACAGAATAATCTCTTTCCCTAAAAGTAGCATTTTACAGATACTTTGTTTGAGAATTCGTAGCACTCATGCCAATAATTTAAAGCTGCTTAAGTAACTAACAGTTAAAATCCTCAAATTTTTCATAATAAACTTTTTTAATTTACCTAAACATAAAATATTAATACTTTGTATAATCCATTTTAAAGTTATTTTTTATGCTATTATTTTGATTATATTATTAATTTTTCACCATTTAAAGACTGGTGAGGATGAATTTGTAACTCGAAGTGAAATGACTTAGCTCATGTTGACAATTGTGTAACATTATGAGAAAAGAATCAGTAATTTAGAGTCAGACTATCAAACCATTATTAATGGGAATAATTTTAATATGAAAAATAAATAAATATATATTTTTATTGTAAAACATTTAAAGTAAATTGTATTCTTGGATATTAATGTATGTACTTTAAATGAATATAGAATTTGTCAAAATTTTACAAAATTAAATAGTATAATTTATGTATCAAACCACAATATCTTATTAAATAAAATTTTCTATACAATTTATTTTTCTGTCATATACAGGATATGCAATAGATAATGAAAAATTAATTAGAAGTAAACAATATCCAAAGTGAGACTCACAGACATGGTTTGAATGTTCTTTAAGCAAATAATAATTTAGTCAATCAATCTAAGTAGAGCATACATTTTTAAACATTATTTATCCTAGAGTAAATAAGTTTAATAAAATTGAAATTATTAAATTAACTGTTATAAATTAAAATGCAAATAAGACAAGAGTTTATGAGAATAAAACGAGAGATTTCTCAAGAAAGAACTCAAGCAAGACCAAAGACTTCAAGAATAGATTAAATTAATTAGTTAAAGAATCAATTTTTCAATGAATAAGGTTAAGCATATAAAATTAATTAAGATTTTAAAATGATTTTATCTCTGAGTGTTTTTGAGTCATTCAATTTTTTCCCCCTTAACATATATATATATATATATATGGTTAAAGAAAAGACTAGAAACAATCTTATCTTCCAAATGACCATATAAATAATTAAAACTACACCAATTTGAATCCACATCATCTTGAAAATTATAAAAATCAAGGAATCATTAATAACAACAATAATTTATAATCAAAGAATTACCCAATCAATTACCAATTTAATATACCAAGTTAACCTCAATAAACTATTAGTTCTCGCACAGAACAGCTAAGAAGCCAAATTAGAAGAGAGTTAAATGTTTTTGATTAAGTAAAATCACAGAATAATTCACCCACAAGAGACAATAGATAATTTAATTGCAGATTAGAGACTAAAGTATTTTCTTAAGAAAGACCACAATATATAGAATATGGTAATTAGAAGTGTCCCAGTCAAGTTTCTATAATAGGAAGAGATTATAACATTTTACAGTAAAATGATAAAGATATGTAAAGAAATTACTATAAGAATGATAAACAAAGCAGCTATTTAGCAAGTAATTTCAAAGATTATCAAAAAGACAAAAATAAGGATTATAATTTATGTTTGGGTTTTTTTGTTAAAGGAGAGATAACAATGCTGGAGTAAAAGTCCAAATAGAGTGAAAGAACTACTTTAATCACCAACTTTTTAATTCAAAAATTATAAGTAATCTACGTAATAAGCAAGCCCCATCAATAGACAAGAATAGCATGATTCACTTTACGAGACAAAGTTGTATACAAAATCTCCATTCAACTACGAATCAAGCAAAAATGAGTCTTTGAATAAGTTAGGCAACCTAAAATCAACTTATTTCGCTCAAACTAAAACTCAAATTTAAAGTCTTCCTCTAATCTTGTAAAACCTTTTAACAATAATAATAATTATTAAAACCGACAAAAAAATAAGCCCACTCACAGTTCCAGCAATCTCCTTTCGATAAATTAAGCTTACTATAATTCTTAACCTTAGAGACCTTAAAACTAGCATTTACCCAAAAAGCCCTCAGATTGGACTGAATACAGTTAAATTGATCGAGATAGAGATACTTAGAGTGGATGCTACTTTGAACTAAAACCTGTGCTAAATGATCAGGATAGTAAGCTAAATACATTCAGTTAATAGCATTAATTAAATTAGCAAATTAATCACGAGCAAGATGATTTGGAGTAGTGCTTAAACATTGATTTACCAAAATAGACTATTTTCGATTTAGACAACCAAATGTTTGACTCAAAAAGGAAAACATCTGGAGTTTTGTACTCTTTTAATAATGAATTTATTCATCAAACCTTTAGCAGCTCAAATTACACGACAAATTAGAGTAAACATTCCCAAAACACGAGATAACATGATAAAGAGACTAAAATTAATAATTGCCCAAATTAGGATACTAGCAAAGATCTTGAAACTCCTTAAAAATACAACCTTCCTTAATAATTATAGCAAAATGCATACAATCCCTAGTATTAAAATAGTTAATTCAGGGAATATGCTGCAATTTTAATATAAAGGAGTTTTAGAAATTTCATGAAATAAAAGTATCTCGTAGAATAGCAGAAAATAATTGAGTATGAATAAGTAAAAGAAAACATACTTTAGGTTCTTAAAAAATACACTTCAATTGAAAACTCATACCCATAAAGCCCTAGAAATCAAAATTAGAATCATATAGCCTTCAAAGTTGAAGGGGAAATCAGTCAATATTGTGAAAAATAACTAATAACAAAAAGAGATAATTCAAGTTAGTATAAGAGAGACGAAGGATTAATTTCATAATAGTAACCAAAATAAAGGAATGATACTACTAATCCATTTACAATTTAAATAAAAATATTACTTATTATGTTGTATTTCTTAATTATGATCAAGTCTATAAGATACTGGGAGAACTGAGCATTCATATAAGTAACATCGATAATCAATCTGTAGATTTACCAAAGTAAAATTCATAGTAAAAGTCAATCTAATAATCAAGCATGTCATAGTAATATTTCATTAATAATTTATGACTTTAATTCTCTCCAAGATCAAAGGTAAATATATCATGAAATTAAGTCCTTTAATAATTATACATATATTGTTGAAAATAGGGAATTCTATATTATTAAGATCTAGGTAAGCTCAATTTTCATTGTTATCTTGAAGTATTTTTGAAAATACCTGTTTATCTCTCTTGATTTTAGTTAAAAACTAACTCTTTTGCACCACTACTTATTTGCTGTTTTTTGCTATAGTTTTTAATATAAAATTATAAAACAGTGAGCTGATATTTAAAGATAAAAATATAATATGATTATAGATAGTTTATGATAGTAAACCCTACAATCTTATGTTTCTATTTGGACTTAGGCTACTTGAATCAAAACTTCTATTTTCAAGAATCTGTGGCAATTGAGACAATTAGGAACTACTCTATTGAAGATTTATATATTTTTCTATTCCAACATAATATAATCATACCTTAGAAGTAGAATAATATTTATTGCAATATTAATGACTAATAAAATTAGATTAAAACTCTCCCATATTTCGCTTTTAGTTTATTAACAATTAAGATTTGGATCTCACATTTTAATCAATTATTGACACATTATTGCTATCATTGAAGTTTTATTCGATATATTATTATTTCTTTTTGAGACTTTTCTATCGCCTCATAGGAAAAGTCTCCTATTTAGATGCTGGTATAAATGGCTGTACAACTTGAGGGAGGGAACTTTGATAACTGCCATAATCTATGGTGTTATTGACTATTTCTCTGTTTTTATAAATATTTGATTTATTACTGTGGTAGTAGTTACCACTGAATGAGTTGTTAGTGTTATAGTGATTATTTTCTATGTTATTATTGTTGAAACGTGAATATTCCTGCTAAGATTTTGTTTTCTCTGAGGTGGCACGGTTTTGTTTATAATTTTATCTTCGTTTTTCAAGTATGTTCAGGTATCTTGCTATATCATACTAGTTCTATGAAGATCCCTTAAAGCTGTTCAAGTAATATTTGGAAATATACTAAATAAATTAATATATTTATAGATTGATAGATTACAATTTATTTTATTTAAATATTTCTCTTGTAGTTTAGCATTCATAAGTCCCAAAAGATTTTATTAAGGAGCTTTTTCTAAATTTGATAGAGATTTCTTGCTTAAGAGTGAGATATTTTAATATGAGTTTTAGTCGAGTGAATTATTAATGACGTATTTATCCATTAGATTATAGTATGGCAGTTTTCCGTTTATTGGTGTACATGTTTAATTTTCATCATAAAAACTGGTTGATTAGTCTTTTACTTTCTTAGTGTGTATAATTTTTTCTGTAAAATTTCCATAATATAAGTGATGTATTTTTCCATTACTCTAGGATGTAAACAAATTAGATTAGCATTTGAACAAATAATTTCTAAATTAAGTAAGAAATAACATTTGAAATATTGATTATTCAGTTTATCTAAACAATTCCTTTACAATTTACTTTAAGCATCCTAAATTTTGATGCTAACCGACTATATGCTCAAATTATTTCTCAGCAAGCTTTTACTTTTAAGATCCTATTCATCTAGTGAATCAAACATATTATTCTTCTGTTTATGACTTCGCTTATCATCTCTGCCATAATTTTAAGACAGATTTGCTGTGTTTTAACTTGTGTAAATTTATTGATGCTCATAGAGATCATCACATTACTGCCCTTAGTTATTTTAGCTTTATTGAGTCTTCTTTAGTTTGAATTTTCTTTTCTTTTCCATCTAAACCTAATCCCAGGGTGTTAATAAATTCTATTCATCACTATTACCGCTTTCATTTCTGATGTGTTTTTAGATTTTTGAGTGTTCTAGTAGTTAAGTCACTTCTTTCGTTATATACGGATGTTGTTATAAGTTTATTAATTTTTTATCAGAGTTTTCGTCTTCATATCATTTCAATAGATCTATGGTTGATTAAGAGGGGCTTTCTTTTAGTTTTGTTTCAAGATTTTTCTTATGCTTCTTTAGATTCGGTAATTATTGCAAATTGAATGAAAATGAATCTAGAAAATACCTATTTAAATTATGAATCTAAATTTAATTTTAAGTCTCTGAGTTACCACGAGTTAACTTTATCATAGTGTCAGATCTCTCCATTCGTTTTTAGAAATCTTGGAGACCTCCGCTAACATAAACATTTTCAAAGTCATCTCTATCTATCAGTTCCTCATCTTCTTGTCTCTTAGCAGTCTAAAAATCTTGAGATTAAAACCTTTGTGTGCTCTACAAGCTTTTGACTCTACTTTCGTCATTTGAGCAGCTGTTACTATCAGTACTATTGTTGTATTCCACCAAGCTTCTCTTAGAGCTTAAATGAGATTTTTACAATAATGCGGTATCATCCTTTTACTAGTGTTCATTTTAGATCTCTTTCTCGAGGTTTGAGAAGGAGAAATATTCTTGATAGTTTTGGTAGTTTCTTGACTTAGTTTGAGATGATGAAGATGCTTAAGAGTCTTTTTTCATGTGTTTAGTCAACCCATAAATTTCGCAATCTTAGTTTGAAAGAGATTCACTTTGATTATGGACAACTGTAACATAAATGAATATATAGTATATTCACTTTTTCAAATAACCTCACTCTTTCAATTGAGATAAGCAAGCCAGAGGAATATATTAGAATTAAATATTTTAAAATAAATAAATATGAATCTAACAAACTACAACCCAAACCAAGATCTTGGTATTACTAATCAAACTAACGCCTCAGGTTTGAGATGCTTTAACGGAGAAGATTTATGTAATAATTGCAAGTTAGTTTTTATTTATCATAGTGGCTCAAAAGAGACTTCAACTCCAGAGATAATAGTAAAAAGATTGGTTGATGCAATAAATCCAGACTAATGAAAGATTGAAGGGATAATCAACTTTCGATAAAAAGTAATAACGGATTAATTATTTCCTTGCAATATATCTAAATGTTTCAATTTATAGAATGTATGATGAGCAAACTCTTGAGTTGAACAGATTGCTGAAAGAATCTTAAGATGAAAATGAAGCACAAAGAAAAGCAATGCTAAAAGCTTAATAAGAGGAAAACCTTCTATTGGTACATTTTACTTTTTCATATTACAACCATATAGGCCAAGTAAAAGAGAGATACAGATCTTAAGTAGAAGTAAGACTGGCTTTATTAAGAAAACCATGAAGTTGATTACTTTAAAATTTAATTTTATTCATAATTTTAATATAATACACCTAGGAGAATCATTTCATGACTGAAAATCCAATGACAACTCAGTCACAATTGGCTCCTCACAGAGTCAAGCCCTATCACTTTAAGGGATTGAATGAGCATTAGAAGCAAGCTATTCTTTACGAGAGAGACTAGCAAATTTCTGGAAAATAACAATAGAAACAACTAGAATAAGAGCAAGATAAGCTTTGGTTCTTTGAAATTATTTTGTTTTCAGTTGAAATTATTATAAGCTTTGGGCCCTTCAATAGGAGCACTTGAGAAGATTGCAAGTCCTTAACGATAGGGATTAAAAGAGAAAGCAAAGGGAGGTTGCTGAAAACACCAAAAATACTCATTCTCAGCAGATTCAAGAGCACATGCAAAAGTGGAAAGACCCATATAACGAGAAAGGGCCACTCTGAATGAATTCATATTCAATGCATTGATATTTAACAAATGATAACTATTTAATTATTATTACAAAGAATTTATTAAATTAAAAACTTTTCAAATTAAATATTTTCTAACGCTTTTTTCACTTCATTATTTTTTAATATCAGCCAAAGAATGTCTCTTATATTTTATAAGTGACGCTTAAGTGTTTTGTATCTAAGGCATTTGTATTTTTATTGGCTTTTCGTTTAAGAATGACAACCTATCTATAATGAATTATTCTTCGGGTTAGAATGCTTAAATATGTGAAAATGTTTATCTCTTGAATTCTAATTCCTTTAACTTGATCTTAAAAGCTAGCTAACTTTACAATAGTTTGATGAGACCTTTTTGTATAAAACGTTTAAAATTAAAAGTTAATAATTAATAAGGATTTTTAAGTTTATTCAATGCTTTGTGTTTCTCAGCTTATTGAAATTTATGGAATACTCTCTACTCATACAATTAATTATGGAGTTTCAAACAATATTTCGATAAATTATTTAATTTCGCTTATCCACTGCATATATCGATTTGATAATAATAATAATAATAATAATAATTAACTCGCATCGAGGGCTTAAAGCCCCCTGAGCATATCATTATGAATGGACTGAGTCCCTTTTTGTTGTCAATTCTTGGTATGTCTACCAAAGATGACTTTTGATCCTAATCTCGGAAGCTTTGAGTTTGTTTTTAATGAATCTTAATTGTTCTTCGGCATGTCTCCATTGTCTCATGGTATTAATCTTCTTCTTCTTAGAGTTTCTCTCTTTCTTTCATGAGTTAAATTAATTCTTGGATTGTAGCAGATACTTCATCACGGAAAGTAGGTAGGTGATGATTGTAACAAGGTCTGGTATAAATGCCTTTACACACTGAGCATCTGAAATTTTTTCCAAAGAATTTTTGGCCGTTTTGTAAGGCCACTGCTAGGGTGTTTGGGATGTATTTTAGGGGAAGTTTTAGGAAGTATTCCTTTCTGGATATATGATGGTTATGATAGCCAATTCCCGCGTATGTCTAGAGGTCTGAAAGAATCCTCTGCATTTTTTCCACTGAGATCTATTATATAGTTTTAAATTGATAGATTTGAGGGTCAGGGATGTTGTATTTTCGTCCAACCTTGTGGGCTATGTACAGTTCCATATGGAATGGGGAAGAGTCATAGGTTCTTAGTTAGTTGCTAAAGAACATTTTGAGGATTGGATCGACCTTTATAGTAAAGCTTACTAGTTTCCTTTTAAGGATGTCGATTACTTTGAAGAAGTCGTCATTGTTTAGTGTTAGGAGGAGGGGACAGAGTTTCAATTGGAACTTAGAGTAAATGTATTGTTAGTATACTCTACTATAGAGGTCTTGGTCGCCTTTGAAGAGCCTTATGTAAGTGTTTTTGAGTTCATCTTGAATCTACTTAAGGAGAAATTGGAAGTTTTTGACAGGATCTTTGTGGATCTCTACTCCTAAGTATTTGAAGTGAGTTTGAGCTCTGAGGTCGAATTCGAACTAGCCTTTGTTGATTTCAGCACATTTAGCATCGTTGATGATGAGCCCGAATGAGAAAAGATGTTCCCTTAGTTGTTGTTTTATAAGTGGGATATCATGATCAGCTTAGAATATAATGACCATGTCATCAGCATAGATCTTAATATACTTAAGGATAGGGAAGTTGTATTTGATCTCAAAAGTTTTAAGGGCAGTATCTAGTACTAGAACGAAAAAGAGGGGCGAAAGTTTTCCACCTTGAGGAGTACCTCTGGAGATTTTTATCTTGGTTCTCTTCCACCAGAGGTAGTAAGGTTGGATTAAGTGAGATCCGAGGATGACCATCTTGTCTAATCTAGTAGGGTTAGTCTTTTACCTGAGGGCTTGGATGTTTTCATTGCCAGAGATCGGTATACTATTCTGTTCTAGAAGTAGATCGGTATGTTATTCTGGAGATGGGTCTGGGTACTAAATAGGAGGCTACTAGGTAGTATGGATCTACGATGGGTCCGGTGACTCCGACGTATCGAGATTCTGAAAGCCAACTTCAGAAGTTTCAAGTTGAAGAACTGACTGAAGCCAGTTAGGTTCAACCTCCGGAATAAGTATAGGAGATAAATCTAGCAGATTTTGCGCTTCCATGACAGAGTAGGCACTCTGATATTAAATTTAGAAGTTTTGTGACAAAAAGCTTCGTGCCATCTATTAACTTTTTAATTTAATAATTATCGATTTGATTAGTACTTTAATTCTTAGCAAACTCTTTTGACATTAATTATTAACTTTATTTCTTAAACCTATCAAAAACTTCCTTGATGTTTGAAATTAACTATTTCTGAGAAGCATCGATAGATTTTGAGTCATTTTCTCTTTAAATAATTTAATTGTTCCTTAAATTTGAATTATTACACACTATCTATCCATTATTTGCAATTGAAGTTGTTTTTTTGTTCTATGATTTGGGAATACTATCTTTGACAATTTAATTCCCTGCTTTTGTTAAGTATTTTTCGAAGCTTTTAGCTCTAACGTGATTAGTAACTTGCTTTGATTTATCTTTAACTCCAGAATTGTTGGAACTACTTTGAATAGTTGAGCATTTAGGATTTTAATTTTCTTTGTCAGTTTAAGTAAAAGAGTTTAGGCTTACTCTATCATCATAAATTTTTGTATCGATTAAATTTATTTATGTTCTAGGAGAAATGTTTTGCTAAAGGAATATATCGAGTTTTTTATCACTGTTTTTTACGCTTTTTGAGAAATATTTTTCACTATTTTGGAGTTAAGTATTTTTATTACAGTTGTATTCAGTTGGCTAAAGCAATATTGATTAAAAAATAAAATATAATTTCTATCTGTTATTATCAAAGAAGTTGATGTTTTATTTGTTTGACAGGATCATAGGAGTACTTAAATTTGAATCAATAACAAAACAGTTATTAAAATTCTGATCTTCCCCTGTAATAATTCTAGGTCTCAAATTCGCTTAAGTTGTTGCACTTTGATTATTAACATCATTGAAAGTTTTCTAGTTGCAATTAAAATATTATTACTCTCCATCATGATTTTAGCAATAATTTTCTAAGCTTAAGAATTCTTTCAAATCAACATTTGTGGACTCTTACTATGGTACCTTTGCATCCTAATTAACTTCAAATTTTTCAGGTGAGTTATTAGTGAAATGAAGTTAATTTTATATATCTATCTAAGCTTGATTGAAGTAGCTGGACATGTTGTTATTCTAGTCAGATTGATACAAAAGCTGGTCATCATATAGTAAATTATTGGATTTAAAGTAATTTGATTGAAAATTGTGAATATTTACGTACTCTTATTCTTATTTCTAAGTAAATGTTTTAATTTGCACTTGTCTATTATGATTATAATTATCATGACTTATTGTATTATGAGTAATTTACTAGATCTTATTCTGAATTGATTTAAATGGAGATTTAAGTACAGATAAAGCCAATTTTATATTTTTATCTATTTTATTGTTAGAGTAATCATGCTTATTTTTATGATTGATCCCTTCGTTTTTCAAAGTTTTAGGAGATTGATTTTGAGTTTAAAAATTATCTCTGTGTGACTGTTAAAATGTCAACATCTGATCTGATAAGTCAATAAAAGCTTAATTTTATTGATTTATTTATGATTAATTATTTTGCTATTTGTTAATGGGCAAGTGCTGATCTAAATCCCATTAAACTATAGGGGTAGATTTTTAATGAGGAATCTGAAAGGAATGATTCATATATAAAACTTAAATTATTGATTTTAAATTGGAGCTAAACTCTTGGATGAAGCAATATTTTAACTTTCAATTTCACTGTCTCTTAAAATAAAATAACGAATATTCTCTATCTCTGCGCTTTTAAATTTATTTAAACTCACTATCTTGAACTTATTGCATAGATCCTCCTCTTTGATGTTGAAAACTTTCTGACTGTAATATCACTCCATATTTAGTTTTCACTGAGTTTTTAATATACCTAATAAACTGCTTAATTGGTAACTCCTTAAGAAGAAGAGGTTCTTTATTAATATCATTTTCTTAGTTGTCTATTTATTTATGTGAAAATAAGTCAGCTAGGACAATAAAAAAGTTAATAAACTCTTCCATATTTAGGTTTAGGGATTCTTAACTTAATTGATTTTGCTAAATTGTTTGTTTCAATTAGAGAGAAGAAGTATAATTTGGTTTTGATTGTTAACTACTTGATTTTAATTTAATAGTTTTGCACTTAGAAATAAGAGAAAACAGCTCATTATTTTAAATAATGTCCTATAATTTTGAATAAATGTGATAATAATAACTTACAGGATAAATCTAAAAATGTTTGCACAATTTTTTGATTTCTTTCAAAGATATTAATTTTTCTTCTGAGCTCTATTTTAACGTAGAGTTTAATAGCAACCTATTAGGAGATTTAGACGACTATCCAGTTGTGGTAATTGAACAATTTGGAGTTTATTCAACAAACAATTAATTTTAAATTAAGAAAATTTTGACATTTTTGCCTTTATCAAATAAGAGAATAAAAGTTATTTAAAATAGTATTAAATATAGATTAAGTTCCTGTTTAATTATTGAATGTACTTTTATTACTTTTAACATTTGATGCATGCTTATTAAAGATTTTGGTTAGTTTTTAACGATTAGCATTAATGATAGTGTTTTATTCGATATAATTCTAAATAAATCCTTACTAAATACTTGGTACTCCTATGCCATCATTATCATTATGTTTTTATTATGGTTGTTTATTTTGCTGTCTTAAATTTTGAATTTAATGACTAAGTGGTATTAAATGCTATTGCTTTAATTTCTATGTGTTTTAGGCAGGAAAATGGAGATTTAAGTTTGAGTCTACTGGGAAATTGTTGTTTGCTATAGATAATGAAGTTTTATAAAGGGTGGGAATAAGAAAAAAATATTAAAATTTGTATTTAGATATCTTTCATTTCTGTTTATATGAGGAAATAATGTAAATTTCATTTTTTATTAAAAATATCAAAAAACTACTTAGAATAATAGCAAAAAAATTAAAAAAATATTTTCAATTTAAGATTACCCTCAATTTCATGAATGGAGGATTTTTTTGAAAATGCATTTCTTGGACTTCTTAATTATGTTAAATTTGATGTTTTTAATGAGGAAATACTTTGTGATTTTGTGTGATGATGCATGCTTTACTAGTTAATATTAAATAGCGTCTAGGAATATTAAAAATTCATTAAAGAAATTATAAATTGATAATCAATTTAATTTATATTCTTGGAGAGCTGTATTATTATTTATATGAGATTCACTTTGCTTCTTCGGAAAATATGACATTTTAATATAAATTTTGAAATTATATTTTAACTGATATTTAACCAGCTATCTCATTTTGATAAATTTAGTAAGTTAATATCTATTTTAAATGTTAGCAATTAAGTTTAATTTAAATTAATATTGGATGCATCTCTTTAACAATTATATCAAAAGTTAATTTTCATTAATTTTTTCCTTATAATTTAAAAGCCTGTTAATCTTTATAATTTGATATTTCTTTATTTTCTTATTGTAATTTTTAGTTTATAGCTTTTTGATATAATTTATGATTTTTCAAAACTTCTTCAAAATTATCATCAATATTAAATTCAGATGGTGTATTGAAAGTTTTTAAGTTTTAAGCTTTAAGATATTAAAAAAACTATAGATTTTATATTGAATAATTATAAATGTTATATTATGTTTCATAGAAATAAACATAATTAAAAAATAAAGCTCCTTTTTTCTATTTAGCAGTTTTAGATTATAATTTTGATTTTTATTGATTAAGCTTTTTACCTCCTATTGATTGATTTTTCTAAATAATCTTTGTTAGTATAGAATTATCTTCAATTTTTTGAGGTTATTAAATATAATTTTATCGGTCTTCCTAGACTCGATTTACTCGTTAATAATAAGATGAAAAAATTTAATAAATTAATATAATTTAACAATCTAAAGCAAATTCAAACATAGATGTTTTAGAGCTATTGTTTTTATGAGGATAAAAAATATTCAAGCTAGGAGTTTATTAATTATTTTCTTGAGAGTTTTAAGACTAAAAATTGAAGATGCTGTTTTTTTTGAGAAGTCTGTCAATTTTATCCAAGTTTTGAGAAGCTGAAAAATTAAATATAAAATAAACAAGCTTAAGTTAAAACCGGAATTTCAGATTATTTTTATGTTATAATATATTTTTAAATCTTTTTCTTATTATTCCTACTTTTAATGGATTTCGAGGTCTGAGATTTATTGAGTTATTACTGATAGGTCGTGTTGGCATATGGCTTATAAAATAAAATATTAGTGCTCAAAGTTTGGGTTTCTTTAAGATAATTTAAAATTAGTAAATGATTCATCAAGTGCTGTTGTGTGGAGCTGTGAGCTGAGTTAATTTGTTATTAAGTATGTTTATGATTTGATATGAGAATCTGAATGCAGAATGATTTATTTTTCACGAATAATTTTAGAAAGAGCATATTTCTTTATCCTCTGCATAATCTAATTCTTTTTTATTTAAGTATATTTCTACTTTATTGTAGATATCATCAACGCAATCATGACTGTTGCATTAACTAATAAACTAAATACAGTACATACAATCATAGAGTAACCAAACATATAATTCAAATCTTCATCATAATCTTCGTTAAAACCGTCCAGATACATTAAGAGATGATAGTCTATTAACAAAATAGTTAGCTCATTGAAGATTTCAACTCTATTTTTTAGTTTTTAATTAAATGGTTGTGTGGCTAACAAGTATATTAGAATAAATAGGGTTGTTAGAGTGTTAAAAGTAGCCTAGAAATATCCCTCATCTGTCACTATCATAAGCGTGCATAGAACTGCTCTTCTTATCATAAATATTGGGAAATATTGCAAAGCATAGACGTTTGAAGTTTTTAAGTCACTGTAAATGGTGTCATAATTCTATTTTAGTATAAATTACTAGGTAAAAATGATTACCTTTTTGCTTTGGTTTTTACCATGAAACACGCTTGAATGATTTTTACATAGTAGGAATGAGCAAAATAGCGGCAATCCGACAGTTACTATTATTAGAAATAGTGCGATATTAAAACTTAATTTCTATGCTAAGTTACCGGATTAATACTATAAAATGTTTAAGTAATTTTGAATTTTGTTACAATTTAGATATTAATAAGTGCACAAAGGTATAGTTCAAAGTATGATTCAATTGTAAATGTTATCAGCCCATTAAAGATAATCAAGTTAGATAGATATTTATAAGGCCTCTGAAAACTACAATAATTGTTTAAAAGCAATTAAATTTGGAGGTATTACCTATTTACTAATGATGCTAATACTTTCAAAATCAAAATGGTAACAAGAGTAAGTATATATAATTTGATTAATTAGAATATTTTAATTTTTAATAAGTATCTATATAATCATAATAAAGAATAAACTTTGCAAATTCTAAATGGACAAATAACTCTCATAACTTAATTGAGTTAAATTCTAAGGTTTATTTAGTTTTAATATTTTTAAAGATATCCATATCAATAAAGTTTGAATTAAATCCATCACTTTCTTCTGAAATATCGATCAATAGCGAAAGTAAGTAATCTGAGGGTAAAATATCAAAATTGCAAATGCCAATAAAAATCGTGAAGAAATATTTTGCATTAGCTGGAATGTTTATGTTGTTCAATGGCAAATGAGTGATTATTTAATGAATTAAAATAAACATTATAAAAAACTCAATTAGAAATTGTAAATATATTTTATCAATATTTATATCTAATTTATCATGCCCCATAAGTACTGTAGAGAAGTCGATCTAAAATTTATTTAGTTTTTTTTAATAATTTTTACAAGAAAAGATTGAGTAGCAAATTTGAAAAAATGAAGATGTATATATTATTCTTTGACTTTAATTTAAAAAATAAAATTATATTTATATGATGTCAATAGATAAGCTAAGGCTAATTCCATTATCTAGCATAAACTAGGAGAAAGAATCGTCATCTCTTAACATTTGGGGTAACTTAAATAAATTTGACTGAGCCTCTGATAGTAATTCTTGAGATTATGGACCAATATAAATTTGTCTTAAATTTATCCTTATCTCATCTATTCCCTATAATTTAATATTTTTGATAATCATTATTAAAACTTACTTGCATAGATATAATTTCTGGATTACTAAAAGTAAGCTAAATACTCATTTAACTTTTAGATATTTCTGTTATATCCCAACTAAAATTATATGATGGTGAATATTGTAGATTGAGCTTCTCTGATTGATGATATATGGTTAAATTGAAATATTATTTATTCTCTTGTTTTCCGCTTTGATTGAAATAATTTAACTAAGGGCTAAATCTTACTCTCATTTCACCTGTAACTTTTATTTAAACGATTTTCAATGTTACTTCATAGTAATTTTTAGATTTTTTTAGAGGCTTGATTTAGACCTGTTAAGGTTTGGTTTAATTCAATAGCTCTAATTGGGTTTAAAATTGCAATATCAAATAATACATTATGAATTATTAATAATTATAAAAATTAAAATTTATATAACTCTGTTATATTGATACCAAATCTTTTATAGTTGATTTCCTCAGGATACTTAACATTCAATCTGAATATGCTTTCACTAAAATGAGTAATTTAAAATTTAATATAGTTTTTTTCACTGTATGCATTTTCCTCTTTATTAAATGCTATCATTTTGAAGGTATAACTAGATTTTAGATATATTTATTACATATTGAAATAAATTTATTATTAATGATATAAGTCATAAGAGAATATGTGAAAGATATTAATTAATTCTAATTTATAATTCGTATATATAAATGAATTTAATTATTTATATAAATTATTTCTTATTAAAATATTATCCTCGAATCTTATGAAATTAGGTAGAGCTGAATCTTTGTAGAATACCTATATTGTAAATTTTTCATTCAAGCAACTTTGCGAAGCAAAATAAATACTTTAAATTTGCTTTAAAGAACCAACTTAATAAGTCTCAGGAGATTTGATTTAAAGACTATTTATCTAAATGATTAATATAGAATTTTTATAATCCTAATTTAATGATATTTGATTATTTATATAATTGAAAAATCTTATCTGACAGGGGTTTTTAACTACTATCGTGACTTACTTGCTGTAATAGTATCCCATGTCCAGTTTATCTTAACAAATTATTTGAAACATATAAATTCCAATATTTTCAGTGTCATAAGTTTAGGTTATCGTTATTGAAGGTTAGACATAATTTAGTATATCAATAAATGATTTTGGTTCTCCACTTTTTACTGTGTAGGAATTAAACCCCCGAAACCTAAATTATCGATAAAAAATATTTTAGACTAAAAAGTCGAATAGATTATTTCGAATGAATTTAATTTTTTCAATTCTTCAGATTATTAACTCTATTTTTATATAAAAAATTATTTCTTAATAATTTATTTACTAAATGCTTTAAATACCCAATAATTTAATAATAAATAGCAATAAAATTAATACCAATTCAATATTATAAAGCTCTTAAGCAGCTTTTATATCTGCATTTAATACAACAGATTTATAAATAATAATTATATTCGAGAGAAAAATAATAATCTTAAAGTTTATATTTAAAAAATTCGATTCAATTCTTTTATTGAAAAAATAATGGGAGTTAATTAAGAAATAAAAATTTTGATTAAAACTCTTTCTATACAGGAATAATGGAAATTAATATATGAATAATTTTTATAAATATATAATATACTAAATAAATTTGAATATTTTTCTAAAATTAAAAAGAATTTTTATTCTCTATAATAATAATAGCTTTAATAATTATAATATTGCAATTTCCCATGAAGTTTTTTTTACTCTCTCTTTCTCTGTTTTCATCTTTAAAAAAAGCTGCTTATATAAATTTTTCCTCACTAATTTTATAATATTGAATTAACAATAAGGCATAAAATCTTCTTAGCTACTAAAAATGAATTTTCAAGTAAGTTGACGATGAATCTTGCAATAATTCTTCTAAAATATTAAGATAACTAAATGTAAGCAAGGGTTGCCACGTTAGTTGATTAAGGAGTAATCAACTTAATTTGAATCTGTAAGCAATTATACTCTTCTATTTATTTATATTATTAAGAATTTCCGTGGAATTTATGAGATAACTTGCATATATTAGATATCTTATGTAAATGTTAAAGGATTAAGGAATCTCTTACTATTCCTTAGAAAGTGAGAATATAATACGAAAGGAAAACACGATAACATAAATGATTAAAAAAATGAATATGATACTAATTCTAGAACAGTGAAAAGACAGAGACTACATTATCTGGAGCAGTTGATAGGCAAATTCTTAATCACTCATATCATATTACATGGAAATTGTGAAGCATTTTTTTCATATCAAAATAGGCCGGGACTAATTCTTTGTATATTTAAATTAAAAATTGAAAAATTTCAATACTTTTGACTAAAGTTATGAATTAATTTATATCACTTCTTTCTAAATTAACTCTTTGACAAAATTATTTTTGTTTTATTGATTCTATTATTTTGATAATATACATACCTTATTTTTTAAATAAATTGGAAAGCATTTTTAGGTTTTAAATACTCTATTTCATTTAAGTATTTATCAAATAAACATATTTTAAAATTAAATTAAAAACATTTGTAACTTATTAAAGTTTATATATTTCATTTCTGGTAATGCAATCATCTAATCTTGAGTACTAACTGAATTAACTCTAATATATATCAATTTAAGAATCTCCAATTATATAGTAATATGTATCTTTTAGTTCTAATTAAAGCTTTCTAAAATCGCAACCATTAATTGCTATGCTCATATTATTTAAAAGATATGGAGCATCTTAATCTAACAATCTAGTTTCTGGATCATACCCTACCAATTCCAAATTGAATAAAGTAATTTGGTTTAAATTTGAGAAATCATTAATTGAAAAATTAATTAATTTTGTTTGCAAATTGAATAATTCAAATTTGAATATACTACTTCAAAAAAAGATAATACGTTCAACTGAATTAGTAATTTAAGGAGATTTGCATTACATAGCCATTAGCATAAATTGTTTATACAAGCTCTCCTGTGTAATTTCCCCTTATTGACAATATTAACATGAATTATATCAGTTTTTTTAACAAAAGTAGTATAAGTAATTTTTTAATATATAATCCTAGAAAATTTAAACGTTTATTGAATAAGATATATAATTCAATAGTAGGGAGTACCGAAAAATATTATTTTAAATTAATGATTATTTGGAGAGAAAAAAGTTTTCTGCATTCATATTTTTTCACCATGGATGTTTTTGTGAAAACTATAATTAATTATTTGTATTCAATTTATTTGGGGGGGAGTTTCCTGTCCACCCCTGAAACATGTAAATACTAAATATGTATAAACTCATATCCCTATCATAAATTATGATTTAATTTTTAATAATCTAGCATCTAATATCACTTTTTGCCTTGATAAAGATTTTGAATTTTAATGAATACTACATTAATTATTTATAAAAACAATTAGTTCAACATTATTATTATTAATATATATAATTTTTTTTTAGACAAAAATTGATTATACACCTTGAAAATTATTTATTAAAAGAATTTGTTTTGTATTTGTTGATGGTAATTAAAATTATGATTTACATGTTTCTAATTGAATGTTTGGCAGGATCGTACCGAAGGGAGCAGGTAACTTCCATGGAGGGAGGGTATTGCAATAGGGGAGGAAAATTTCCCTCTCATTTATTTAAATTTTGAAATGATTGGCAATCTTATACATTAATATAAATAAAATTTAACTTTTATTTAATTGATTTTTATATAATAATCATAATTAATAAACTCTAGAAAAATAAAGAAAAATGCTTTACTATAGTTTCGTTTATCAAATCTAAAAAAAATATAAATAAATATTTATATAATCTAAGTTGTCAGTAGAAAAGACTAAAGAATATTCAGAAAAAGTAAAGTAATCATTATACATAGGATCTACTATAAAGATTATCTTAAATGTACATTAATTATAAAAATTAGATTAGAAAGTATGATAATAATTAATTTAATTATATATTATCCAAATAAATAAACTTATTATATATAAATATACATAATCCCTAATCACTTAATTGATATTGTGGAAAAGGAAGGCAAAATTAAGTAATTAAATATTAGTGATCTTAAAACTTTTAAAGTTTCAAATTATGTGAAAAATGTAATTCAAATCTCAATATTTTTATTTATTAAATAATCATATAACTTATATAAAAATTATTAATGGGTTTTATTTTTTCCAAAAGGTCTAATTTAAATTCATCAGCTAAATTAATTGTAAGTTTTTCTTGTGGATTTATTCTATAGTCTTTTTGCACATATTATTTCATAGCAAAATTTGCCCAATCAAGCCATTTAATAATAAATAATTTCTTAAGATATTTAAATTTTATCAACAAATTTTCAAATTAATTTTCCCTATTTTATTAAAAATTTTAGGCTAATAAAATTATTAAGCTTATATTCTAATAATTCTTGAGAAAGCCTTTTAAAATCATCATTGCATATAGAAATTTTCTTATGAATATTAAGAGCATATTTGTAAATAACATTTTTTGAACCACTTGAAGTTTGAACAGTGTAAGTTTGAGTTACGTTAAAAGTTTTAATTAATGTCTGAGTCATATAATTATACTTCGTAGATAAATTTGGTGGGTGTAGTAGTATAATAAAATAAAAATTCATATATAATTATCTAAATAATATAATTTTAATAATTACTTAATATAAAAAACTGCACTTTTTAATGGTTAAATTAAGACTTCATGAAATGTAAATGAGTCATTTGGGCATTAAGTTCCGTCAAAGAATATATTTTCGGTTGTGATATTATAAGGGGCAGAAGTATTTAAAGATGTTTAGCTTATGTAGTAGTCATAGTATTGAGTTGTAGGAAAAAATATACTTCCTGGCTTAATACAAGAAATATATTTTTATTCATATTTCAAAGAAAATATAATAAATTAAGCATGAAGTTCTATTTATTTTAAATCAACTCATAAATTTTTGGGATAAAATAATTAAAATTTTAATGCTCACTATAAATAAATTCACTTTTAAAAAACATTAGTCTATAACTAATACATTAACTTAAAAAAGAAAAATAACTAATAACAAAAAATTTGCTTATTAATCTTGTGGTAATACAATAGAATATTTTTTATGAAAAAGTAAGAAGAAAATTAATTTTTTATAAATTACCAATAAAAAAGAAAAAATTATTGCTTTCATTCTCAAACAAATTTAAAATCTCATTAAAAGTAATAGTTTTATATTTAATTTAAGGAACATTAAATAATCACCAATATGAAATAATAAATTCATTCATAGCAATATTTTACAAATGAAAATATAATCTTTTAATAGTGCAAGCAGCTATATTTTGGAGATGATTATATTAAATTCCCCCACACCTCCCTTATTAATTTAATGATTTATGTTTTTAAATATATTTATATTTTTTAATTGCATAAAAGAAGTCTATGCATTATAAAAGTCAAAAAAGTTATAAATATCAAAACTGATTGGGGTTGGTATAATTAAATTTGCGCTAGTTAATTAAACAAGAGCAAATTTGGTAAACTTGTTGGCATAAGTAGAATCAGCAGGATCTACGATATCTTAATATTTAATTATGTATATAGATAGTAAGAGTTGAAAAGATTTGCAGAGGAGTGGTCGTGATTTTATAGTTCAACGATTTCAATGAATTCAAATAGCAAGTACTTGATTAATGCTCTAGAATGAATCCAGAGGTATATGTTGAATAAGGTGATGTAGTATATACAAATTAAAATTAAGCTTTATTATTAATATAAATTCTATATTTTGTAAGATAATTCAAAACTTTTAGTACTTCCTTAAAAACTGAATTCTTTAGTCAAGAATCCAACTCCAAAAAATAAAGTTTTGGTTTAATCTCTATCAAATGCACTAACCATTTTCAGACTTTTATCATTATAAACTTATAATTGCTTTTTAACCATTTCCTTATCTCCGAAATTGATTAGTTTAAGAAATATTTAATTAAAATTGTTGAACTAAAATTAATTATTATTGTTAAAATAATAAGATTTTGGCAGAATTGAAAAATATGTGAAATATAAGTAATAAATTCTCAAAAGTTACTTTTGAGATTTTATTAAAATTGATATTCAAGAGATTCAATTTTTTAAAAAATAAGCTTAAAAAATTCAATATATCCTTCAGTTATCTTGTATTGAATTTAATCTTGATTTATATCAAAGGAAAAATGCATTAATATATTGAGGAATTATACATAATTCTATAAATGGCAGGGCTTCTTCAATAAATTATATTAGACTTTGTTGTGGGCCTTTTTGGAGATAATCTAGATTTCTTCATAGTAATTTTTAAGGCATAGTGTTTACTAAGTTATAATCAGCTTGTCTTTAGCACCAAGTTAGGAATATGTTTTTCTGCAAGTTTCATATCTAAAAGTAAAAAACTTTCGTATTGAATCTACATACTTTCTTTTTTCTTATATTGCTAAAAAACATGCACTAATTTTCATATATTTTGATTATTGATAATTTCTTATTATTTTGAGTCATGCAATAATCTAAAATTGATCAATACTAGATATGTTATTTAATCTCGTTAAGCTATAAAACTTGCTTAAGATATTTAAGGTTTATGACCTCTTAAACCTGACTGAAAGCTAAATCCTTCATTAATATTATTTAAGCTTTTAAAACATTAATATTTAAATTTTTATTAAGAAATTCTTAAGCCTTTAAATTAAACAAATTCCCATTTATATTAATTTATATTGAAAGAATTCTTTATATTCTTAGATTCAATTTTATATTTGTAATATATAAGCAGGTATAGTTTCTAATAGTTGCATTAAATTTGAAATAGCAAGCTATCATGTTTGACGGATTTTATTAGTTCGCATCTTCCAATATTAAATAGTGATAAAATGGACCTCCAGAAACTAAAGATGAATCGCTTTATGCTATCACATAATCAATACCCAGAAATTACTTAGTATACTTAAATCATCTTAGAAAATAAATAAATATATGTTTCTATAACAAATACGATCAATTTTATCTCAATTGATTAAACTTTATAATGAAAATAATAGAATTAAAATTAAATTTTATGGAAAACTAAATCAATTTTAATATTCAAATGTTTTTAATAAGATATATATAAAAAAAATAATTCAAAAAATTGAGTTCTAACATAATTATTTCTGACATCATAAACCTTAATTATTATAAATTATTTTGCATAAAAGTTATATATCTTAGATAATTCTTGAATATGGTAATAAAATATGACATTTATTATTGATAATAAATTATTGAAAATTAGGAATTAATATATCATATTTGTATATTTCATGATTAAAATTAAAATGAATATTAAAGATGTTGACCTGCAATAGGACCTACTTTAAACTCTATGACTAACAATAAAATACTCTCAAGTAAGTTAGTAAATCTCACATATTTTTGTTACAAAAATAAAAAACGCACAATAATAAATCTAATTGTATAATGACTTAAAGAGAGAGAGAGAGAAAACATTATATTTATTTCGTTTTATGTATACTTAAATATACTTAAAATTATTGCAATTTTTAGAATTTTTATGTTTCTTAAATTCACGATTGTTTTCTATATTATCAATAGAAAATAAAAATTAAGATAAATTTATCTTGTTGACAATCAAAACCCCAAAACCCCTTAGTGAGGTTTATAAGTGCTTTGATTTGTAGGGTATTGTTGGGGTCTTATTGGGGTTAGTAGAGAAAACCAGGTTTTTTGTGAATTTAATGAATATTTAATGAGTATTATTGTATTAATTCAAACAAATTTTATCTGCTTATCTTTGTGGTACCTCTTGAATCTAGCTCTCTTGAGTGCTTCATGTATGTCTTCTAGCGATTATCTTGGATAAGCTGGAGCTCTCACGATTATCATCTCTACAAGCTTCTTAATTTCATTGCAGACATCTTTCTGTTGTATATGTTTAGAAGCCAAACTTATTGATTATTTTTCGTGCTTTGTTCCAAAGTAAGACATATTTTCCATATCGCACTCAAAGATTATGGCAGCAACTGCCCATACATCCCATTAAACAGAGCCATTAGTCCACTTCTCCCTGATTGGAAAGTATCCTGGAGTGCCAAGCACCTTAGCCAAAGTTACAATTTCTTATCTTATTGCTCTATTGAAATCAATGACTACAATTTCTAAAGGACAGAATTTAACATAACATTTTCAGGCTTCAAATCTCTATGTACATACCCAATTTCATGAAGCTCTTAAACACCCTTAATCATTTCTGACAGTATCTCATTTAAATCATCTGGGTATCTATTATGATAGAGATACTCTCTTAAAGTCATTTCAAACTTTTTCAGTTTTAATGAAACAAAGCCATGCCCAAGAATAACTCCATCAAGTTTAAGCAAGTTCTTAAACTATTTTTTCTAAGCCTCCCTCAGTATTATGTATTCATTTGCAAATTCATTTTGATACTGCTCATTTTTAATTAGATACTTGAAAGGATATACTTTGTAAGCATACTCATCAACCACTATCAGCTTAGCCTTTTTTGGCAAGTCAAAATGCAAGTAATTTTCAATACAGCTTTCAATATCAATTGCATTCAATGCAGGTATATACATAGCTCTCTCTTAAAGACATGCTACAAGAGTACCATTTGCTGGCTAATTCATTGATTCAAAACGCTTCTGCCTCTTGAGCCTTTCCTCCTGTTCTCTTTTTGACTCAAGAGAGTTATTTTTTCTTTTAGCAGGTATAAGCTT
>ARYC01021161.1:0-29623 GCA_000711775.1 Oxytricha trifallax
TGATTATAATTATCATGACTTGTCGTATTATGATTAATTTATTAGATCTTATTCTGAATTGATTTAAATGGAGATTTAAGTACAGATAAAGCATTTTATATTTTTATCTATTTTATTGTTAGAGTAATCATGCTTATTTTTATGATTGATCCCTTCGTTTTTCAAAGTTTTAGGAGATTGATTTTGAGTTTAAAAATTATCTCTGTGTGACTGTTAAAATGTCAACATCTGATCTGATAAGTCAATAAAAGCTTAATTTTATTGATTTATTTATGATTAATTATTTTGCTATTTGTTAATGGGCAAGTGCTGATCTAAATCCCATTAAACTATAGGGGTAGATTTTTAATGAGGAATCTGAAAGGAATGATTCATATATAAAACTTAAATTATTGATTTTAAATTGGAGCTAAACTCTTGGATGAAGCAATATTTTAACTTTCAATTTCACTGTCTCTTAAAATAAAATAACGAATATTCTCTATCTCTGCGCTTTTAAATTTATTTAAACTCACTATCTTGAACTTATTGCATAGATCCTCCTCTTTGATGTTGAAAACTTTCTGACTGTAATATCACTCCATATTTAGTTTTCACTGAGTTTTTAATATACCTAATAAACTGCTTAATTGGTAACTCCTTAAGAAGAAGAGGTTCTTTATTAATATCATTTTCTTAGTTGTCTATTTATTTATGTGAAAATAAGTCAGCTAGGACAATAAAAAAGTTAATAAACTCTTCCATATTTAGGTTTAGGGATTCTTAACTTAATTGATTTTGCTAAATTGTTTGTTTCAATTAGAGAGAAGAAGTATAATTTGGTTTTGATTGTTAACTACTTGATTTTAATTTAATAGTTTTGCACTTAGAAATAAGAGAAAACAGCTCATTATTTTAAATAATGTCCTATAATTTTGAATAAATGTGATAATAATAACTTACAGGATAAATCTAAAAATGTTTGCACAATTTTTTGATTTCTTTCAAAGATATTAATTTTTCTTCTGAGCTCTATTTTAACGTAGAGTTTAATAGCAACCTATTAGGAGATTTAGACGACTATCCAGTTGTGGTAATTGAACAATTTGGAGTTTATTCAACAAACAATTAATTTTAAATTAAGAAAATTTTGACATTTTTGCCTTTATCAAATAAGAGAATAAAAGTTATTTAAAATAGTATTAAATATAGATTAAGTTCCTGTTTAATTATTGAATGTACTTTTATTACTTTTAACATTTGATGCATGCTTATTAAAGATTTTGGTTAGTTTTTAACGATTAGCATTAATGATAGTGTTTTATTCGATATAATTCTAAATAAATCCTTACTAAATACTTGGTACTCCTATGCCATCATTATCATTATGTTTTTATTATGGTTGTTTATTTTGCTGTCTTAAATTTTGAATTTAATGACTAAGTGGTATTAAATGCTATTGCTTTAATTTCTATGTGTTTTAGGCAGGAAAATGGAGATTTAAGTTTGAGTCTACTGGGAAATTGTTGTTTGCTATAGATAATGAAGTTTTATAAAGGGTGGGAATAAGAAAAAAATATTAAAATTTGTATTTAGATATCTTTCATTTCTGTTTATATGAGGAAATAATGTAAATTTCATTTTTTATTAAAAATATCAAAAAACTACTTAGAATAATAGCAAAAAAATTAAAAAAATATTTTCAATTTAAGATTACCCTCAATTTCATGAATGGAGGATTTTTTTGAAAATGCATTTCTTGGACTTCTTAATTATGTTAAATTTGATGTTTTTAATGAGGAAATACTTTGTGATTTTGTGTGATGATGCATGCTTTACTAGTTAATATTAAATAGCGTCTAGGAATATTAAAAATTCATTAAAGAAATTATAAATTGATAATCAATTTAATTTATATTCTTGGAGAGCTGTATTATTATTTATATGAGATTCACTTTGCTTCTTCGGAAAATATGACATTTTAATATAAATTTTGAAATTATATTTTAACTGATATTTAACCAGCTATCTCATTTTGATAAATTTAGTAAGTTAATATCTATTTTAAATGTTAGCAATTAAGTTTAATTTAAATTAATATTGGATGCATCTCTTTAACAATTATATCAAAAGTTAATTTTCATTAATTTTTTCCTTATAATTTAAAAGCCTGTTAATCTTTATAATTTGATATTTCTTTATTTTCTTATTGTAATTTTTAGTTTATAGCTTTTTGATATAATTTATGATTTTTCAAAACTTCTTCAAAATTATCATCAATATTAAATTCAGATGGTGTATTGAAAGTTTTTAAGTTTTAAGCTTTAAGATATTAAAAAAACTATAGATTTTATATTGAATAATTATAAATGTTATATTATGTTTCATAGAAATAAACATAATTAAAAAATAAAGCTCCTTTTTTCTATTTAGCAGTTTTAGATTATAATTTTGATTTTTATTGATTAAGCTTTTTACCTCCTATTGATTGATTTTTCTAAATAATCTTTGTTAGTATAGAATTATCTTCAATTTTTTGAGGTTATTAAATATAATTTTATCGGTCTTCCTAGACTCGATTTACTCGTTAATAATAAGATGAAAAAATTTAATAAATTAATATAATTTAACAATCTAAAGCAAATTCAAACATAGATGTTTTAGAGCTATTGTTTTTATGAGGATAAAAAATATTCAAGCTAGGAGTTTATTAATTATTTTCTTGAGAGTTTTAAGACTAAAAATTGAAGATGCTGTTTTTTTTGAGAAGTCTGTCAATTTTATCCAAGTTTTGAGAAGCTGAAAAATTAAATATAAAATAAACAAGCTTAAGTTAAAACCGGAATTTCAGATTATTTTTATGTTATAATATATTTTTAAATCTTTTTCTTATTATTCCTACTTTTAATGGATTTCGAGGTCTGAGATTTATTGAGTTATTACTGATAGGTCGTGTTGGCATATGGCTTATAAAATAAAATATTAGTGCTCAAAGTTTGGGTTTCTTTAAGATAATTTAAAATTAGTAAATGATTCATCAAGTGCTGTTGTGTGGAGCTGTGAGCTGAGTTAATTTGTTATTAAGTATGTTTATGATTTGATATGAGAATCTGAATGCAGAATGATTTATTTTTCACGAATAATTTTAGAAAGAGCATATTTCTTTATCCTCTGCATAATCTAATTCTTTTTTATTTAAGTATATTTCTACTTTATTGTAGATATCATCAACGCAATCATGACTGTTGCATTAACTAATAAACTAAATACAGTACATACAATCATAGAGTAACCAAACATATAATTCAAATCTTCATCATAATCTTCGTTAAAACCGTCCAGATACATTAAGAGATGATAGTCTATTAACAAAATAGTTAGCTCATTGAAGATTTCAACTCTATTTTTTAGTTTTTAATTAAATGGTTGTGTGGCTAACAAGTATATTAGAATATAGGGTTGTTAGAGTGTTAAAAGTAGCCTAGAAATATCCCTCATCTGTCACTATCATAAGCGTGCATAGAACTGCTCTTCTTATCATAAATATTGGGAAATATTGCAAAGCATAGACGTTTGAAGTTTTTAAGTCACTGTAAATGGTGTCATAATTCTATTTTAGTATAAATTACTAGGTAAAAATGATTACCTTTTTGCTTTGGTTTTTACCATGAAACACGCTTGAATGATTTTTACATAGTAGGAATGAGCAAAATAGCGGCAATCCGACAGTTACTATTATTAGAAATAGTGCGATATTAAAACTTAATTTCTATGCTAAGTTACCGGATTAATACTATAAAATGTTTAAGTAATTTTGAATTTTGTTACAATTTAGATATTAATAAGTGCACAAAGGTATAGTTCAAAGTATGATTCAATTGTAAATGTTATCAGCCCATTAAAGATAATCAAGTTAGATAGATATTTATAAGGCCTCTGAAAACTACAATAATTGTTTAAAAGCAATTAAATTTGGAGGTATTACCTATTTACTAATGATGCTAATACTTTCAAAATCAAAATGGTAACAAGAGTAAGTATATATAATTTGATTAATTAGAATATTTTAATTTTTAATAAGTATCTATATAATCATAATAAAGAATAAACTTTGCAAATTCTAAATGGACAAATAACTCTCATAACTTAATTGAGTTAAATTCTAAGGTTTATTTAGTTTTAATATTTTTAAAGATATCCATATCAATAAAGTTTGAATTAAATCCATCACTTTCTTCTGAAATATCGATCAATAGCGAAAGTAAGTAATCTGAGGGTAAAATATCAAAATTGCAAATGCCAATAAAAATCGTGAAGAAATATTTTGCATTAGCTGGAATGTTTATGTTGTTCAATGGCAAATGAGTGATTATTTAATGAATTAAAATAAACATTATAAAAAACTCAATTAGAAATTGTAAATATATTTTATCAATATTTATATCTAATTTATCATGCCCCATAAGTACTGTAGAGAAGTCGATCTAAAATTTATTTAGTTTTTTTTAATAATTTTTACAAGAAAAGATTGAGTAGCAAATTTGAAAAAATGAAGATGTATATATTATTCTTTGACTTTAATTTAAAAAATAAAATTATATTTATATGATGTCAATAGATAAGCTAAGGCTAATTCCATTATCTAGCATAAACTAGGAGAAAGAATCGTCATCTCTTAACATTTGGGGTAACTTAAATAAATTTGACTGAGCCTCTGATAGTAATTCTTGAGATTATGGACCAATATAAATTTGTCTTAAATTTATCCTTATCTCATCTATTCCCTATAATTTAATATTTTTGATAATCATTATTAAAACTTACTTGCATAGATATAATTTCTGGATTACTAAAAGTAAGCTAAATACTCATTTAACTTTTAGATATTTCTGTTATATCCCAACTAAAATTATATGATGGTGAATATTGTAGATTGAGCTTCTCTGATTGATGATATATGGTTAAATTGAAATATTATTTATTCTCTTGTTTTCCGCTTTGATTGAAATAATTTAACTAAGGGCTAAATCTTACTCTCATTTCACCTGTAACTTTTATTTAAACGATTTTCAATGTTACTTCATAGTAATTTTTAGATTTTTTTAGAGGCTTGATTTAGACCTGTTAAGGTTTGGTTTAATTCAATAGCTCTAATTGGGTTTAAAATTGCAATATCAAATAATACATTATGAATTATTAATAATTATAAAAATTAAAATTTATATAACTCTGTTATATTGATACCAAATCTTTTATAGTTGATTTCCTCAGGATACTTAACATTCAATCTGAATATGCTTTCACTAAAATGAGTAATTTAAAATTTAATATAGTTTTTTTCACTGTATGCATTTTCCTCTTTATTAAATGCTATCATTTTGAAGGTATAACTAGATTTTAGATATATTTATTACATATTGAAATAAATTTATTATTAATGATATAAGTCATAAGAGAATATGTGAAAGATATTAATTAATTCTAATTTATAATTCGTATATATAAATGAATTTAATTATTTATATAAATTATTTCTTATTAAAATATTATCCTCGAATCTTATGAAATTAGGTAGAGCTGAATCTTTGTAGAATACCTATATTGTAAATTTTTCATTCAAGCAACTTTGCGAAGCAAAATAAATACTTTAAATTTGCTTTAAAGAACCAACTTAATAAGTCTCAGGAGATTTGATTTAAAGACTATTTATCTAAATGATTAATATAGAATTTTTATAATCCTAATTTAATGATATTTGATTATTTATATAATTGAAAAATCTTATCTGACAGGGGTTTTTAACTACTATCGTGACTTACTTGCTGTAATAGTATCCCATGTCCAGTTTATCTTAACAAATTATTTGAAACATATAAATTCCAATATTTTCAGTGTCATAAGTTTAGGTTATCGTTATTGAAGGTTAGACATAATTTAGTATATCAATAAATGATTTTGGTTCTCCACTTTTTACTGTGTAGGAATTAAACCCCCGAAACCTAAATTATCGATAAAAAATATTTTAGACTAAAAAGTCGAATAGATTATTTCGAATGAATTTAATTTTTTCAATTCTTCAGATTATTAACTCTATTTTTATATAAAAAATTATTTCTTAATAATTTATTTACTAAATGCTTTAAATACCCAATAATTTAATAATAAATAGCAATAAAATTAATACCAATTCAATATTATAAAGCTCTTAAGCAGCTTTTATATCTGCATTTAATACAACAGATTTATAAATAATAATTATATTCGAGAGAAAAATAATAATCTTAAAGTTTATATTTAAAAAATTCGATTCAATTCTTTTATTGAAAAAATAATGGGAGTTAATTAAGAAATAAAAATTTTGATTAAAACTCTTTCTATACAGGAATAATGGAAATTAATATATGAATAATTTTTATAAATATATAATATACTAAATAAATTTGAATATTTTTCTAAAATTAAAAAGAATTTTTATTCTCTATAATAATAATAGCTTTAATAATTATAATATTGCAATTTCCCATGAAGTTTTTTTTACTCTCTCTTTCTCTGTTTTCATCTTTAAAAAAAGCTGCTTATATAAATTTTTCCTCACTAATTTTATAATATTGAATTAACAATAAGGCATAAAATCTTCTTAGCTACTAAAAATGAATTTTCAAGTAAGTTGACGATGAATCTTGCAATAATTCTTCTAAAATATTAAGATAACTAAATGTAAGCAAGGGTTGCCACGTTAGTTGATTAAGGAGTAATCAACTTAATTTGAATCTGTAAGCAATTATACTCTTCTATTTATTTATATTATTAAGAATTTCCGTGGAATTTATGAGATAACTTGCATATATTAGATATCTTATGTAAATGTTAAAGGATTAAGGAATCTCTTACTATTCCTTAGAAAGTGAGAATATAATACGAAAGGAAAACACGATAACATAAATGATTAAAAAAATGAATATGATACTAATTCTAGAACAGTGAAAAGACAGAGACTACATTATCTGGAGCAGTTGATAGGCAAATTCTTAATCACTCATATCATATTACATGGAAATTGTGAAGCATTTTTTTCATATCAAAATAGGCCGGGACTAATTCTTTGTATATTTAAATTAAAAATTGAAAAATTTCAATACTTTTGACTAAAGTTATGAATTAATTTATATCACTTCTTTCTAAATTAACTCTTTGACAAAATTATTTTTGTTTTATTGATTCTATTATTTTGATAATATACATACCTTATTTTTTAAATAAATTGGAAAGCATTTTTAGGTTTTAAATACTCTATTTCATTTAAGTATTTATCAAATAAACATATTTTAAAATTAAATTAAAAACATTTGTAACTTATTAAAGTTTATATATTTCATTTCTGGTAATGCAATCATCTAATCTTGAGTACTAACTGAATTAACTCTAATATATATCAATTTAAGAATCTCCAATTATATAGTAATATGTATCTTTTAGTTCTAATTAAAGCTTTCTAAAATCGCAACCATTAATTGCTATGCTCATATTATTTAAAAGATATGGAGCATCTTAATCTAACAATCTAGTTTCTGGATCATACCCTACCAATTCCAAATTGAATAAAGTAATTTGGTTTAAATTTGAGAAATCATTAATTGAAAAATTAATTAATTTTGTTTGCAAATTGAATAATTCAAATTTGAATATACTACTTCAAAAAAAGATAATACGTTCAACTGAATTAGTAATTTAAGGAGATTTGCATTACATAGCCATTAGCATAAATTGTTTATACAAGCTCTCCTGTGTAATTTCCCCTTATTGACAATATTAACATGAATTATATCAGTTTTTTTAACAAAAGTAGTATAAGTAATTTTTTAATATATAATCCTAGAAAATTTAAACGTTTATTGAATAAGATATATAATTCAATAGTAGGGAGTACCGAAAAATATTATTTTAAATTAATGATTATTTGGAGAGAAAAAAGTTTTCTGCATTCATATTTTTTCACCATGGATGTTTTTGTGAAAACTATAATTAATTATTTGTATTCAATTTATTTGGGGGGGAGTTTCCTGTCCACCCCTGAAACATGTAAATACTAAATATGTATAAACTCATATCCCTATCATAAATTATGATTTAATTTTTAATAATCTAGCATCTAATATCACTTTTTGCCTTGATAAAGATTTTGAATTTTAATGAATACTACATTAATTATTTATAAAAACAATTAGTTCAACATTATTATTATTAATATATATAATTTTTTTTTAGACAAAAATTGATTATACACCTTGAAAATTATTTATTAAAAGAATTTGTTTTGTATTTGTTGATGGTAATTAAAATTATGATTTACATGTTTCTAATTGAATGTTTGGCAGGATCGTACCGAAGGGAGCAGGTAACTTCCATGGAGGGAGGGTATTGCAATAGGGGAGGAAAATTTCCCTCTCATTTATTTAAATTTTGAAATGATTGGCAATCTTATACATTAATATAAATAAAATTTAACTTTTATTTAATTGATTTTTATATAATAATCATAATTAATAAACTCTAGAAAAATAAAGAAAAATGCTTTACTATAGTTTCGTTTATCAAATCTAAAAAAAATATAAATAAATATTTATATAATCTAAGTTGTCAGTAGAAAAGACTAAAGAATATTCAGAAAAAGTAAAGTAATCATTATACATAGGATCTACTATAAAGATTATCTTAAATGTACATTAATTATAAAAATTAGATTAGAAAGTATGATAATAATTAATTTAATTATATATTATCCAAATAAATAAACTTATTATATATAAATATACATAATCCCTAATCACTTAATTGATATTGTGGAAAAGGAAGGCAAAATTAAGTAATTAAA
Source organism: Oxytricha trifallax (assembly GCA_000711775.1). Classification (NCBI taxonomy): domain Eukaryota; phylum Ciliophora; class Spirotrichea; order Sporadotrichida; family Oxytrichidae; genus Oxytricha; species Oxytricha trifallax. Next base: position 8,852 of record ARYC01021161.1, read on the forward strand.
TATTAGTGATCTTAAAACTTTTAAAGTTTCAAATTATGTGAAAAATGTAATTCAAATCTCAATATTTTTATTTATTAAATAATCATATAACTTATATAAAAATTATTAATGGGTTTTATTTTTTCCAAAAGGTCTAATTTAAATTCATCAGCTAAATTAATTGTAAGTTTTTCTTGTGGATTTATTCTATAGTCTTTTTGCACATATTATTTCATAGCAAAATTTGCCCAATCAAGCCATTTAATAATAAATAATTTCTTAAGATATTTAAATTTTATCAACAAATTTTCAAATTAATTTTCCCTATTTTATTAAAAATTTTAGGCTAATAAAATTATTAAGCTTATATTCTAATAATTCTTGAGAAAGCCTTTTAAAATCATCATTGCATATAGAAATTTTCTTATGAATATTAAGAGCATATTTGTAAATAACATTTTTTGAACCACTTGAAGTTTGAACAGTGTAAGTTTGAGTTACGTTAAAAGTTTTTAATGTCTGAGTCATATAATTATACTTCGTAGATAAATTTGGTGGGTGTAGTAGTATAATAAAATAAAAATTCATATATAATTATCTAAATAATATAATTTTAATAATTACTTAATATAAAAAACTGCACTTTTTAATGGTTAAATTAAGACTTCATGAAATGTAAATGAGTCATTTGGGCATTAAGTTCCGTCAAAGAATATATTTTCGGTTGTGATATTATAAGGGGCAGAAGTATTTAAAGATGTTTAGCTTATGTAGTAGTCATAGTATTGAGTTGTAGGAAAAAATATACTTCCTGGCTTAATACAAGAAATATATTTTTATTCATATTTCAAAGAAAATATAATAAATTAAGCATGAAGTTCTATTTATTTTAAATCAACTCATAAATTTTTGGGATAAAATAATTAAAATTTTAATGCTCACTATAAATAAATTCACTTTTAAAAAACATTAGTCTATAACTAATACATTAACTTAAAAAAGAAAAATAACTAATAACAAAAAATTTGCTTATTAATCTTGTGGTAATACAATAGAATATTTTTTATGAAAAAGTAAGAAGAAAATTAATTTTTTATAAATTACCAATAAAAAAGAAAAAATTATTGCTTTCATTCTCAAACAAATTTAAAATCTCATTAAAAGTAATAGTTTTATATTTAATTTAAGGAACATTAAATAATCACCAATATGAAATAATAAATTCATTCATAGCAATATTTTACAAATGAAAATATAATCTTTTAATAGTGCAAGCAGCTATATTTTGGAGATGATTATATTAAATTCCCCCACACCTCCCTTATTAATTTAATGATTTATGTTTTTAAATATATTTATATTTTTTAATTGCATAAAAGAAGTCTATGCATTATAAAAGTCAAAAAAGTTATAAATATCAAAACTGATTGGGGTTGGTATAATTAAATTTGCGCTAGTTAATTAAACAAGAGCAAATTTGGTAAACTTGTTGGCATAAGTAGAATCAGCAGGATCTACGATATCTTAATATTTAATTATGTATATAGATAGTAAGAGTTGAAAAGATTTGCAGAGGAGTGGTCGTGATTTTATAGTTCAACGATTTCAATGAATTCAAATAGCAAGTACTTGATTAATGCTCTAGAATGAATCCAGAGGTATATGTTGAATAAGGTGATGTAGTATATACAAATTAAAATTAAGCTTTATTATTAATATAAATTCTATATTTTGTAAGATAATTCAAAACTTTTAGTACTTCCTTAAAAACTGAATTCTTTAGTCAAGAATCCAACTCCAAAAAATAAAGTTTTGGTTTAATCTCTATCAAATGCACTAACCATTTTCAGACTTTTATCATTATAAACTTATAATTGCTTTTTAACCATTTCCTTATCTCCGAAATTGATTAGTTTAAGAAATATTTAATTAAAATTGTTGAACTAAAATTAATTATTATTGTTAAAATAATAAGATTTTGGCAGAATTGAAAAATATGTGAAATATAAGTAATAAATTCTCAAAAGTTACTTTTGAGATTTTATTAAAATTGATATTCAAGAGATTCAATTTTTTAAAAAATAAGCTTAAAAAATTCAATATATCCTTCAGTTATCTTGTATTGAATTTAATCTTGATTTATATCAAAGGAAAAATGCATTAATATATTGAGGAATTATACATAATTCTATAAATGGCAGGGCTTCTTCAATAAATTATATTAGACTTTGTTGTGGGCCTTTTTGGAGATAATCTAGATTTCTTCATAGTAATTTTTAAGGCATAGTGTTTACTAAGTTATAATCAGCTTGTCTTTAGCACCAAGTTAGGAATATGTTTTTCTGCAAGTTTCATATCTAAAAGTAAAAAACTTTCGTATTGAATCTACATACTTTCTTTTTTCTTATATTGCTAAAAAACATGCACTAATTTTCATATATTTTGATTATTGATAATTTCTTATTATTTTGAGTCATGCAATAATCTAAAATTGATCAATACTAGATATGTTATTTAATCTCGTTAAGCTATAAAACTTGCTTAAGATATTTAAGGTTTATGACCTCTTAAACCTGACTGAAAGCTAAATCCTTCATTAATATTATTTAAGCTTTTAAAACATTAATATTTAAATTTTTATTAAGAAATTCTTAAGCCTTTAAATTAAACAAATTCCCATTTATATTAATTTATATTGAAAGAATTCTTTATATTCTTAGATTCAATTTTATATTTGTAATATATAAGCAGGTATAGTTTCTAATAGTTGCATTAAATTTGAAATAGCAAGCTATCATGTTTGACGGATTTTATTAGTTCGCATCTTCCAATATTAAATAGTGATAAAATGGACCTCCAGAAACTAAAGATGAATCGCTTTATGCTATCACATAATCAATACCCAGAAATTACTTAGTATACTTAAATCATCTTAGAAAATAAATAAATATATGTTTCTATAACAAATACGATCAATTTTATCTCAATTGATTAAACTTTATAATGAAAATAATAGAATTAAAATTAAATTTTATGGAAAACTAAATCAATTTTAATATTCAAATGTTTTTAATAAGATATATATAAAAAAAATAATTCAAAAAATTGAGTTCTAACATAATTATTTCTGACATCATAAACCTTAATTATTATAAATTATTTTGCATAAAAGTTATATATCTTAGATAATTCTTGAATATGGTAATAAAATATGACATTTATTATTGATAATAAATTATTGAAAATTAGGAATTAATATATCATATTTGTATATTTCATGATTAAAATTAAAATGAATATTAAAGATGTTGACCTGCAATAGGACCTACTTTAAACTCTATGACTAACAATAAAATACTCTCAAGTAAGTTAGTAAATCTCACATATTTTTGTTACAAAAATAAAAAACGCACAATAATAAATCTAATTGTATAATGACTTAAAGAGAGAGAGAGAGAAAACATTATATTTATTTCGTTTTATGTATACTTAAATATACTTAAAATTATTGCAATTTTTAGAATTTTTATGTTTCTTAAATTCACGATTGTTTTCTATATTATCAATAGAAAATAAAAATTAAGATAAATTTATCTTGTTGACAATCAAAACCCCAAAACCCCTTAGTGAGGTTTATAAGTGCTTTGATTTGTAGGGTATTGTTGGGGTCTTATTGGGGTTAGTAGAGAAAACGCAGGCTTTTTGTGAATTTAATGAATATTAATGAGTATTATTGTATTTAATTCAAACAAATTTTATCTGCTTATCTTTGTGGTACCTCTTGAATCTAGCTCTCTTGAGTGCTTCATGTATGTCTTCTAGCGATTATCTTGGATAAGCTGGAGCTCTCACGATTATCATCTCTACAAGCTTCTTAATTTCATTGCAGACATCTTTCTGTTGTATATGTTTAGAAGCCAAACTTATTGATTATTTTTCGTGCTTTGTTCCAAAGTAAGACATATTTTCCATATCGCACTCAAAGATTATGGCAGCAACTGCCCATACATCCCATTAAACAGAGCCATTAGTCCACTTCTCCCTGATTGGAAAGTATCCTGGAGTGCCAAGCACCTTAAGCCAAAGTCACAATTTCTTATCTTATTGCTCTATTGAAATCAATGACTACAATTTCTAAAGAACAGAGATTTAACATAACATTTTCAGGCTTCAAATCTCTATGTACATACCCAAGTTCATGGAGCTCTTAAACACCCTTAATCATTTCTGACAGTATCTCATTTAAATCATCTGGGTATCTATTATGATAGAGATACTCTCTTAAAGTCATTTCAAACTTTTTCAGTCATAATGCAACAAAGCCATGCCCAAGAATAACTCCATCAAGTCTAAGCAAGTTCTTAAACTATTTTTTCTAAGCCTCCCTCAGTATTATGTATTCATTTGCAAATTCATTTTGATACTGCTCATTTTTAATGAGATACTTGAAAGGATATACTTTGTAAGCATACTCATCAACCACTATAAGCTTAGCCTTGTTTGGCAGGTCAAAATGCAAATAATTTTCAATACAGCTTTCATATCAATTGCATTCAATGCAGGTATATACATAGCTCTCTCTTAAAGACATGCTATAAGAGTACCATTTGCTGTCTAATTCATTGATTCAAAACGCTTCTGCCTCTTGAGCCTTTCCTCCTGTTCTCTTTATGACTCAAGAGAGTTATTTTTCCTTTTAGCAGGTATAAGCTTTTAAGTTTCTTTATCTTTAATTAGGAATTCACTTAAGTGGTGCTTTTGCATATGCCTCTTTACTTTGGCTGAGTGAGTATATTACTTCATGCATGTTGTGCATTGGTACCTTCCATCCACTTTGTCATGTTTAAAATAGATCTTGGCTTTGCCAGAATGTACTTCTTTAATTTGCCTCTTCAAGCTCGACTCAGTTGAGAAGAAATTTTAGCAGTCTTCACATTAAAATGTTTTAATTTTTTCAATTGGTTGCTGTTCCTTATCTTCCTCAACCAATTCAACTTATATTTAAACTCCATCCTGCACACTACTTCTTGTTTTAAACTTATATTTTAAAGACCTCAGCTTCAAACTCTAGAGCTCTTAGCTCAACCTCCTTTTCAATATAAATTACTGGTTTCTTGGAGGAGCCAAAGTTGAGTAATGATTGACCTGTTCCAAGAGAAACTGCCTTACGATTTAAGTTGGACGCCATGTTTAATTCAAATTTAAATTTCTATTATAAAGCTCTAATAACTATTCTGCCTATAGTCACTCTGTATAGGAGTTGATACGACAACAATTATGGTTGAATATAAGGTGTTAGAGATCATATTTATGCTTAGTTTATAAATATAATTTTTCTAATTTCATACTTAATAATTTCGATTTGGTACCAACCAAGTATAAAATCGAGTTGGTACTGGTACCAATTAGGTTTTGAACCATTTTGGAACTTTTCCATTAAAACCTCATTAGTTTAAAACTTGGTACTAATTAAGTTTTGGTACTATTAAATTGGTACCAATTAAATTTAAACGAATTTAGTACCGTACTAATTAAATTTAAACAAATTTAGTACTAATTTAATGGAACTAAATTGATAATAATGGAGCTCCATCTCTAAAGTTTGATACAGCTTCTGCCAGCTTTCTCCACGTATCCTTACCAAGTTGACCTCCTATAAGATGCCCATATTAAATACTAAGATTTTTAATAGTAGGATCCAGAACTCTATATTATAATTTGAAATTCAATAAGAAGAGAAGGAACAAGGATGGAATCTATAAGTACTGCAATGAAGAGGGTTGAAGCTTAAGAAATGATCTCAAGATTTAGAAGCAAGGAAGATCTCTATCGATACCTCACTTAGCATGGTAAGTATGTGGCATATACTTAATCATATACTATAGGGGTTTATTCCTTCCAACGATGGAAGGTACCAAAATTTAATTCTTAAAAGCTATATTCTGCGATGAGAAGAAAGCCTTTAAAAACAGTGAAATAAAGTTGATAGATATACCAAACTACCCAGAGATTTCAGTCACTAATCTCTACGAGGATGCGATGAATGATGAAGAGTTGGTCGTTTATCTTACTACCAAGAAACAACTCTCCAACAAGCTTCCAGAAAGGAGCTTCTTCTTTGGTGTTCTTGGCACTTTAAGAGAGAGTTATCTCAAAGAGATCATTGAAGAAGATCACAAAAAACGCTACTCTATTTCTCCTGAAGATTAAAAGAAGCAAGGCATACTAATAAGTGAGGCCTGGCTCGCTGAGCTTAAGAAGCATCCTTACCTCTCTAGTAAGCATTGATTTAAACTTTATAGGGAAATCTGGGACTGGTATATTCCTAATGAAAGAGAATGCAAAGGTTCACAGAGAGAGAAAGTCAAAGAAAATATATGAAGTTAGCAAGAGACTTTATAAAGATGTTTAAAAGCCAGATGAAATGAATATAGATGCAGGTGCTGGCACTAAGAGAAGAAACATGGCCCAGGCAAGCCATAAGAAGAGGAGAAGAAAGAGAAGCCAAATCCCTTTCTGGGTTAATTTAATATGTGAATATATTCATTCGTTTAAATCTAAAACTTATTTATAAACATCATTCTTCCCTCTATAGCACAAATTGTTGTCTTATCTATGCTCACTCTCTTACAGCTGCTTCGAATTAAGTCAACTGTATCGATGGGCAAGTCATGCATAAGATGATACAGCAGCAGCTTCTTGTAGTGAGTCTTGATTTAGCTCCAGTAGAATTCAATTCCATTAAATTAGGGGCTATAAGGAACGTTGTATACAGGAGTTATGTTTAACTCTTCATAAGCTTCTTAGACTCCTTAGTCTTATGAAATGAAAGGTTATCAACAAACAGGATGATCTCTTGGTTACTATACTTCTCTCTGAGCTTATGTAGGAACTCTATATACTACTCTCGCTTAATAGAGCGAGGGAAAAACATAACTCTCTAAGCCTAAATCTTCACTTATACCAGCTAATATTGCATGGGTGACTACCTTCACCTTTTAGTCATAAACTTCTATATTATCATACTTCTTATACCAAGACTTATTAATAAAAGTGTGAAGATGAATACAGCTTCATCAGCGTGTATGAACTTGATGTTATTAGTAATAGCCCTCTGCATTTAATAATATATATAGTTTAAATTATTACTATAAAATGGCACTGTAAAATCAATCACTCTCTTCACTCTGCTGACAGTCTTGAAAGTAATACCATTTCTCTATAAATATTAGCTATAGTCTAAGGAGAGATACGCATGTCAGGAAACTTACGATGAAACATCACAGCTCGCAAGTCTAATGGAAAGTGTGCCCAATACTTCAAAGTCTTCGAGTCGCAGAGGAAGTCAATATGGTGCTGTGAGAACTTTTATTTTCTTGCAGGATGCTTTCAAGTGCCTGAATTAAAATGCTAAACAGCTAACATGCAGTGATACCTAACAGTAGAGGCACTCTTGTGTAAGAGCTTTGCTATAGCTGCATAATTCAGTACTGGTTTGAATTAATCTATATTAATACTCGTACCATACCTAAGCTTAAGCAGTAAATCTAAATATTTCTCATCATATATAGACCCTAAATTTCGCTAATTTCTATTTCTCATATTGCAAATTGGCCTAATTTCTCTACTAACCCCAATAAGACCCCAACAATACCCTACAAATCAAAGCACTTATAAACCTCACTAAGGGGTTTTGGGGTTTTGAATATAAACACATTTAAAATTTTAATTTAGAAATTAATTAACATTATTATTAACAACTTAATTTATGCTAATGATTATTTTCATAAATATAATGAGATAATTTAAATTTAAGAGGTTTAATCTTCTTAAGATGAAAATTTATATTTATTTTATAAATTATATAAATTTTAATATTCATTAATAAGTTTTAGTTTATTTTACAAAAGCCTTTCATTATAAAGCCATCTTTAGGATGAATTTTAAAATAATAATAATAATAAATTCTAAAAAATCTTATAAATTTCATCCATATCGTTTAACTTGATAATTTTTATTAAATATTTTTTACACAAGGTTTAAATTTAATCTTAAAAAGGAATCTTTTAATATATGGTAAGAACAAATTTAATTAAAAAAATAAATTATTATTAAATTAAAAATTATTTAAATTTTTGGCAGTGAAACTTAGCAATATGGTACTTGTTCGATAGAGAATTTAAAATAAGCTGGACACTAATACTGGTTGTTCTATTTTATCGCATCCCTGGAGTGAGATAACTAGAATTTAATTTTGGCATCAAAATTAAATAAACAAACTACCTCCTTAAATTACATTAAATTAAACTTAATTTTATTTTTCTTGGGATACGAGTAAAGACTAGTTAATTATGAATTATATAAATAGAAAAAGCACCATATTATCTTGGTTTCAAGAGAGTTAACTTCTACAAAAATAAATAATTAATTATTAAACTGATAATTGCTGGATTTCGGTTGTCGATGTTTAAACCTTATTCAAGGTCTAATTCGCAAGTCATAAAAATTTAAAGGCCCCAAACATATAAATTTCTTGCATTATTTCTAAGTGCTCCTTATTTTTGCTAAAACAAAATCTTAGATGAATAATTTAATTTAATAATTACTTTAAATGTATTGATTTTAATTTAATATTAAATAAACTTATTTTGTTTAAAAAATAATTTAATAAATAGCCAATTGAGCTTGGACCATTCTTGTCGATCTCCATTAAAGTAATCTTTCTCTCTTTTTATGTTTCATTCTAAGCATTTGTAACAAACTCAAAACTCGTATAGAAAACCAAAATCTTACTATCAAAATCTACAGAATTCTTTTTTAAATATATTTAAAATAAAATATTAAAATATTTTTTAATTTTAAATAAAGTTGAAGAATATATATATAACTCACATTTTGATAAAATAATTCATTTATACAATTATACTTTATTTATCGAAATAAATTCTAATTATTAAAGGAAATTTTACCAAATTTACGAAATTATATATATATATATATATTAGTAAGATAGTAATTTTCTAACATTTTTATTTTACTAATAACCAATTATTACCTTTATTAAGTTCTTAAAAATAAAAAAAAGTCAAATTAAAGCTTTATTTTGAAAATAAGAGGCTTAAATATATTTGAAAAATGAAATAATGATAAATTAATCTTATTTATTTAAAGATATATTATCTTGATTGTAATTAAATAATATATTAAATTTAAATGAAAGTGAAATTTAATTACAATTTCATATTTTTATATCAGATTACATGTATATTCATGAATATAAATAGAATAATACTATTATATCTATAAATTTTTATAGAAATCGATCGCTAATTAAGCCTTTCCACATTTGAATATTATAAACTTTAATGCTGTAGACTTAAAACCACAGTGCCTTCAGGGTTTTTTAACTTAAATATATAGTATTCTTGTTAACAAAATATTTATAAAGTAAATTTTGACTAAAATCAGATAAATAAATTAATTCTTTTTATAATACTTCTTCTCAAGAATATCATCGATAATTGAGTATATAAAATTGCTCTATGCATTATTTAATTATATATCTTTATGTAAATCCAATAAATAGGAATTAAAAATAAATTAAATTTTTGATTAAATTTATTGAAATATTTATCTTATAGATTAAATATCAATTTTTTTCTCATTTTTTGCTTTTAATATTCCAGAATATATGTTTCATGCCAATTTTTATTCAAAAAGTCTAAACTCTGTATCTTTCATATTTTGTAAACTAAAAGATTTTATAACATAATTATTTTTTGGTTAAAAAATATAAGAGAAATTATCAATTAATTTTTTTAATTTAAATTTATTATTATAATTATAATTAATGCTTATATACTGATGACTTGGCCATGTATACTATTTATTGCACTTGCAAATTCATAAATTAAATTACAAAGTTAAAACTGTTTATAATTATTAATATTTTATGATTCTACTCCTCCATTTGGATTTACTTTTAATATGATTGAATAATTTTTAAATTATGTTTTATTATATTTGATTGGTACCTATTGTATAATAGAATTTGATACTCCTGCTTAAACGGTGTCCTTAGTATAACCACCAATATAAGTAAATTCCAATAACTGATTTACCACATTAAACTTAGTCTCTGCATTAAGCTTATAAAATTAATGGAAATAATACAAATATGAACAGAAAAATAATCTTATAATTTAGGATGTATTTTAAAATTAAATTGAGCTTAAATAAAACCGGAAATCTATCTTATATGCACATGTCTGTTGCCTTAATAGAATAATTATTACATATTGATTTTAATTTGGTCTATAGAAAATTCAATGATAATCATAAAAAACGAATTATTGCCTCCACATAAAATGGTAAGAAGCTCAAGTATATAATTAATAATATATCCTTAAAAGTAAGTTTCATCTTTAAAGCAATTTAGGACATTTGCAATTTAATATTATAATTATGGTCATAAATCAAGACAAATTAAATTTATTAGATAAATTAACCTATTTTAAATATAATTTTACTATAAATTGAAATAAATTTATGTTTGCTTAATAAATAATTTATTTTAATTGGAAGAATCATTTAAATTAAAATTAAAAAAATTAAGACATGTTGCATTATTTTAAATTATTAGTTTAGTTATTTACAAAATATAATTACCAAAATTATAGGTAAATTTTTCAATAGATTATGTTAATTTGCTCTGAATTATTTTACTTAATTAAAAATATATTTTTAATTAATTTTATGAAGAGACCAAAATAAAATACCTATTTAAAGATTAAAATCAAATTTTTATTCATAAATTTGTAAATATAACATTTAATTATAAGAATTAAATGTAAAAATAATTTCAATTAATTATTTGTTCATACAAGATTATAAAATTTCTAATATTGATTTTAAATATTAGATAAATTTTATATTTTTTTAACAATTCAATAAAATGCGAAGAAATAAGGACCTATTAATTTAATAATCAGAAAACCATTAATTTGTGCAGATATAGTAGATTATCATTGTAAATTAAATAATTCACTCCTAAGAACATTAATATTGGATAAGTAAAAATTTAATTAATTCCAAACTATTATCATAGAATAAATTCAATTACTTTATATACTATATTTTAAATTTGAGAATAATAAAGATTTGTTTTAAATTGATAAAGATGGGTTAAAAAAATGGAAAAGAGGCATCAGCTGATGCTACTACTGAATACTTTAACTAAGAACAGTAAGCTCTAATACTTCATCAAATAACTTCAATATAAATTAAGTTATAAATCATGACATAGTATAATTAATTGGAATTTGTAAAAATGTAAGTTTTATAATTAATTTAAGATCACTTAAGCTAGTTCAAGGTGATTTCTTTCATATAATAATAATTTTAATTTATTTTGAAAAACTCTTTGTGGATTTATTATAACTCCAACCATCCCTTTGATTAGCAGATATTAAGTCAATCAAACACCACTAAATTCAATTAAATTTGTTGTCGATTAAAGCTTCATTTATTTAAATTAAAAAAATGTTATTCGAATAGATCAGATTCTAATTTATATATTTTTTGGTATTTCTATGCTATGTTATACAAAAATCATCAATATAAATTATATAGTTATAAATTCATATATTAATTCCCTTATTTATTTATAATTGAGCAGTAATGAAAATAAAAAGTTTATTTTTAAATGTCTCAATGTTTAATTTAGATACAAAATAAGTGGGTGTGTAGACTTGGAGAAACTAAAGATATAACTTGTTAGTCCAGAAAGGTACACCTTTTTCTAGGTAAGATTTTTATATTATCATTTTTTCAATTATTTGGAGGAATATTCCTACTCTCCACACATCTATTTTACCAATTTTGATATTCATTTTGCATACAGACAATTCTTGAAAAGAACTTTGAGGACAAGGATTTGAAATAGTTTAAAACCTAGAAACAGTACAAGTAGGCTTTTAGGTAGATTGAATAATAGCACATTTTTATGTTATATTTTGATAAGTCGAAGAGAGATGCACTTTTGTAGCTGTTTAACTTAAATCCCCAAACATGCGAGCTTAGGTACAATACCATTGTCAAGATGCAAGGTGAATAGTATTATAATTTTGTACCTTATAACATTATTTACGCTAGAAGAGCTGGTATGGCATAGAAGACTCTCGAATATCACTGTTTGAATCAAAAGGGTTTAGATGAGCTAGAAGTCATTTTAGCTTTGTATATATAATTTAACTTATTAATATTGGAAAGGCACATAAAGCATTCTCCGTTGATGATCCCAGTTTGCAGCTTACTCCTAATCTATTTGAAACCATAAAATAACTTAATTCAATATCATTTATAAAAATTAGGCTTTTAGGTAGGGAATCCCTGATAAGTCGAAGAAATTAATTATAATAAATATTTATATTGCACAGCAATCGTAGTTGATCAGATGTCACAATATTTACTAATTTTTTTTATTTGTTTTAAGAGCGCATTAACTTATTTCTTTATCTAGAAATTATAATTAATATTGAAAGAATTACGATTACAAGAAAGCTTAAATCGACAAGTACAATGATCTAAATTCCTAAAATATATTTAAAAAATTTAAATAAGTATTTTTTAATTTAAATAAAGTAACCAGACATCTTGATTTCGGAGGAGACTAGGTGATAGCGAGATTGATTTTTTCGGAGTTTTCTACTTCAGGACTGCCACGTCAAGGAATTTGCCACGTCAACTCACTCAGATACGTCTACGTCACGACTAAGATTGATGGTTTGATTTTAGTATTAAACAGTGATATGTTAAATTTATTTGATTTTAAATCATTCATCATCATCAATTTAAATAAAAAAGTTTCTCTTATGAATTTTATGAGGTTACGTTTTCTCTTTAGATTCGTGTCTAAGTAATTCCAAAAGTTCACCTGGGCTTGTACATTTCTTGATAAAGCGTATAATTTTCGTAAAGAAAGTTTAGAGAGGGGGGGAGTTTCCTGCCCCAAAATTTTATATGCACCCTAGGGGGATAGTTTCTTGCCCCCAAAAAGGTAGTTTCCTGCCCCAATTATAAAAATATATAATTTTTATAATTTTCAAAGAATCTTTATTATTAAGTATGATGTATTTTTTTTAAATTTAGCTTCAAATATCATTTCTACCTTGATAATGAATTTAAAATTTAATGAAAATTACATTAATTTTTAATAAAAAACACTTATTTTAGCCTTGTCAATTATATATAATTTGATAAAGAATAATTATGTACCTTGAAAATTATATAATAATAAATGTTGTATAGTACATGATTATGGTAATTGAAATTGAAATTTATTTGTTTCCATTAAAATTAATGCAAAAAACTTAAAATTTAATGTTGGGGGCAGGAAACTTCCCCCCCCCAAAGTTTAAATTATAACCTATTCTATTCATATGCAAAAGTATTTCGAAGGAATATAAACTACTCAGTAATTTGAAATATTGAGATTTGTCCAAGATTTATCATAAGATTTATTAATGATACACCTCTGATGGTTTAAATAAAATGAAATTATATAGTTTTAAGCTATATTCTAGCGTGTTCTAAGAAATCCTCACCTTGCATTTTAAATTATTTTAACTTTGTTATTCAAGGAAAGGCAATATAATAACTGAAAAATATTTTACAATTTTTATGTATCATATTATGGCTGAGCTAATCACTACTTCTAGTGAGACTTTGAAATCACCACAGCAATAAAAACTATAAGTAGATGGCACTTTACCTTGGATTATATTATTATGTAAATTACTAAGCACATTTGTGAAGAGTTATATGAATACTACTATAAGAGGAAAAAGATCAATCCTTTTGCATATATTTTATAATTAGGTTTTGACTTTAGCAAGTACGTTGATACTTGTTTTAAGAGTGAAAAAATGTTTAATTATTTCGTGTCACTACCAATAGCTATCGAGATATTGATGATGTACATGATAGAGGGTGTTAAGATCTTATTCAGATATACCTACGCAGTTATGAAATGCAATAAAGGCTTCATCAAGAATACTAAGCATGAAATAATATTCATAAGAGAGCCTTCAAGTACCCTTTAAAGAGAAAGAATTATGATTAAAATTAAGTAAGTTAAAGTACTACAATGATCCTAATTCTCAGATCGGTGATAATGGTTACAGTGATTACATTCCTAACTGCCCCTTAAACTCCACAATCTTAAAGTTTGATGAATTTGCAAAGATGTGGCACTTCTTACCGGATTATGTAAAAATCAGAATCCCAGAGTTGCTTTACTGCACATAAACCGATGGTTATAATTTGTAAAGCTTGTACAGAAAGATGTAACCTTTCAAAAACGAGTATAAATTCTCGCTTGTCATTATTCAAACAACAAAAGATGAAGTTTTTGGAGCATTCATAGATGATGTCTTTAGAAAGTACTTATAAGTTAATAACACATTTTAATATGAATAATTCAATTATAAAAGGCTACATCGGTTCTAATGACTGCTTCGTGTTTTCATTGAAGCCAGAACTTAAGTATTACGGTGACACAAATGACAACCAGAGATACTTACTTGGAGAGTAGGATTATTTCTAAATTGGAGGTGAAGGGTAAGTTATTGGTTTGAATTTTCTACTACTTTAATCACTAAATACTATTAGCTATGAATATATTTATAACTTTATATTCAGCATGTTTAACTTATTAACTATAGTGATGGCCCAGCAATCTGGGTAAATGATACATTAGAAAAAGGCCAGACAAATTGTTCTGCTACTTTTGCAAACTAGCTACTCAATTGTGGTCAGAAAGGCAAAGACGAGCAGTTTGACATTCACAACTTAGAAGTTTATATTTTATGAACTTTACCACCTAGAAAAAGGAAATAGCAAAAACTATTATATTCAGATGAATAAAGTTAGAATAAATTATTAATAAGATTTCTAAAATTTTCTCAATGTTACCTAAATATTTATTTTTAATATTCTTTTAATTTGGATATTTTTGAAATTTTAAAATGTTATGTATATTAAATATTAATAAGTTTAATACACTTTATTAGTTGTGGTTTACTTAAACATATATGTTAGAATAAAATTAATTTATTCCATTTAAATTGATATCAAAATCCTCTATATTTTTGACTTATTTATTATATTTTCTGAATCTCTTTGAATTCATTCCTAGCTTCATTTAATTAGGCAAAAACGTCGTCTACTAAATCAACTGAAAGATCTCCATGATTTGTTGCTGAATCAAACCTGTCCCTTCCACCTGGAGGACTTTATAATGAATCAGATTGACTTAAATTCGATTAGTTTAGATTTATCTTATCATTAGGAGAAATACTTTAAGAACTTTCTAGGTTCTTATCGTTTTAAACATTTAATCTACTAAAATTACCAAGATATGTTGGTTGTTTTTAAAGATTCGGGTCATCAACGTAACCAACTTTTTAAATTATATAGGGCATATAAACTTATCGTAGAGATTGAATGTCTAAAGTTAACCTTTTATCATCTCTAAACTTCATATTGTTTGATTTAATCTAATTATTAGCGTATTGCACTATAAAGTCATTTTACTAGGCAAACAACAACTTATCAGTATTATGCTTTCTTTTTAATTTACTTTTTGAAGGAAGCTATTACTTAGAATTTTTTGTCTTCATTTTAACGAACTTTTAAGGCGAATCAAGTCTTTTAGAAAGAGGTTTTTTATATTTTTTATTTACTGAAAACACATCATCAAAGCTTTGTTGATTTTTATTTATGCTATTTCTACTGTTGTTAAAAATAATATTCTCAAATTTAGCGATATTTAAATAAATCCCATGAAATTAATTATTAAAAGAAATTTGTCTAAGTCTTCAAATGAATTATCAAAAGTATTTCTTTAATTTACAAGATCTTCTTGCTTCTTATCACTTAATGAAAAATTAAATGATACTATAATAAATTAATATTTTTTCTAAATAAGTTTAAATCAAATCATTTAAAAAAATATCACCTTTTTCAACTTAAGGCTAATTCTTTTATTAGCACTTTCTCTTACACCTGGGTATTATAACTTTCCTAATGTTATATTGAGTGTAGTATATCATAACTACTGAATTTGCAAAAAGAGAGAGCACAGTCAAACTTATCATTAAGTAGCCCATATTGTAACGAAGGTCCGAATCGTATTCTGGGAAACCATTTGTAAATAAAATTATCATGTAGTGTAGAGCTAAGATACTGATCTCATTAAATACTTCAAGCTTATTTTATTTAATTATTTTAATGTTTAAAATTGGTTGAGTTAACAATAGAAAATAGGCTAAATTATTAAACGTGCAATTATTTTTACCACAATAAAGTTATTATTATTGTAAAAATTATTTGTATTATATAAGTAGTTAATATCCAAAATAAAATATTTTAGATAGGGTCAATATAAGGTCTAACATGGATGATATATGATACAATACAAAGTTAAAACATAAGATTTATTGATATCTAAGTAAATCCATTATCGCAGAATATTGCTAACATACAAAGAACAATTCTCCGACTCACAAATTTATATTTAATTATAAAATAATTGTCAAATATTAGAATGTTTGATCTTTTAAGAAATACGAGAGAGTTGACGCCTTCAAACAAAGAATCAAACTTCAATAATAAATTTTTTAAAATATAAATGATATTTATTTGATTGAACTTTTCATGTTTTCCATGAACTAATTAAAAGCCTTTTGGAGATGCAATTGTATATATTAAAAAGCCAATGAAACTAATGCATAAAATTATCAAAATGAAAGCAAAAGCCGTTGCAAAGTTCAAAGAATCAGAACCCCATTCTTACTATTAGAAATTTATTGTCAGTATAAAATCTTACAACTTAAGAGTTAATTAAAGAGCACAAAAATATTTCAATAAAAGCTTCTTATAGGAATCTCAAAAATGGATTTTTAAATTTAAAATTAATTAAATAAGTGATTGTAACAGAACTTCCTATCTAGATAGATGTAGCATTTTACAAAACTAAAATTCCAATTAATATCTATTCTAATTACCTTTCAAAATTCTTTTATAAAAGCCAAGCTGTTGCAATTAAAGTGATTATCCCAAAATACACAAGCATGTATAGAAATATACTCTATAAGTTAAGTACAGATAAAACGCTTTCATAACTTTTTCTAATAGGATTGCAAATTATTTTGATTCTTAAGAATTCAAAAGATATCTATTTCTCTAAATTAATCATTAAAAGAATCCGTTTCTGATGTTTTAATCATATTACTAAGAACAATATCTGAAGGTATTATATCAAAATTAGCAATCGATATAATTATTTTCATGAAATATTTGTAGTTAACAGGTATTTCAATTATGAACAATGGCAAGTGTGTAACAATTTATAGTTAATTTACTAAGCCCCACAAATATTACAAACTCATAGACCTAAAATCGTAAAAATAAAGATAAGATATACATGAGTAAATTTAGTAAAAAGGAAGTCATAATCATAGCATTAATAACTCCTTATGCACTAGCTTCTGAACCCACGAATAAATCACTGAAAAAATCTTTCCTAAGTTACTAAGGTATTCTCATTCTATTTGAAGTAGTGTTCGAAACAATCAAGAGATACTTTAGAGAAGATATCCTTTCAAATTGCAATACGTGCAATTCTGCTCTATGAACTCCCTATATAATTACATCTTAATTTGATAAAATATTCTACATTTTAGGAGATTATTTTGCTATTTTGGAATTACAGCTATGCTCTCAATTAATATCTGTCAAGCGACTCAATTTACCAATCTTAAAGCTGATAAGTTTCATTTTATTCAGATCCATCAGGACCTTTGAAAAATATGAAAAACTGAAAACTTCGCTTTTCTTATTTGTAATTGCTAGAAAATTTCTTAAGTTCAGGTTAAAACCTTGCTTTTAACAGTCCATTAAAGGATATTGAAGTAATTTTAACATTAATGTCGTAGTAATCCGGACTTTTTCTTGGACTTAAATCTTCAGTTTAATTAGTCTAATTCATTGCATCTAAAATGTAATCAGGTATTGGTTTATTAATAATTAGTGTGAAATTAGTTTCTGCTCGAACATCTTCTGATTATATAACTGCATATACAAATATTTAGTAATACTTAAGAACAGACATTGAGGTTGTAAAGTACTTGTACTGGAGCTCGTCAAAGTCTATAAAATAAGGAAGAGGGCCTACATCTAATTTAGAAGTGTATTTATAATTAATTTAGACTAAAAAAATATTTTGGAGTCAGTCCATCACATTATTCTGGCCTAAATGGCATTATATTTATGAATCCTTTTGTGCCAAGTTTATATGTTACTGGAGATTTTACCTTAGGGACCACTAAATAGCATTTTAGTTTTACTCTAAGTATAAAACTACTAGATTTTGAGGGGAAATTTTTCATTCCTCCAGTCAGAGTGATTGTATAATTTCTAACATCATCTTCATTATCTGTTCTTACAAGGAAAGTGGGATTCATGAAATTGCTATCATCAAGTTAAATGAAGCTTGGTTTATCATTCGACGAATATCCTGCTACCTCCCAAGTCCAAGGCAACATAAAGGGCTAGGTGCATTAAGTGTGCCAAGTAGGGATGGTAATTTAAATTGATTTATCACATTAAATTTAAATTAATCACCATTTAAGGATTATTCACGATGTATGTTTAAGTGTAAGGAGTGGGAGACTTTTGATTTAAGATTGAATAGTCGCAACCTTCGAACCTAATTTGCATTTCAAGGGTATCATTAATAATTAGTGTGGTCGAAAAGTATACTCCTTTTACTTCAAATTTCAGTACTGCTAAAGATTAAGTCACTAAGAAGTCCGTTGTTTAAATATAGAGTACCTCATTTTAAAGTGAAATAGCATTGGTATATGGAGATGTACCAGGAGTATTCGTACTAATTAAAGTAACTCTAAATGTACAGCTTACTGTAGGTGCTTATATTAGTGGTCGGTCTAGTGTTATTGAGAGCAAGCCTTGCCCAAGTTAATAAACAACAGGATTGAAAGATGGTGGTGCATATTAAAATCTCATATAATTTAAATTAAAAAGTAAATAGAATCATATGAAAAAGCAGAGCCAATTGGACAATTTGTTGAAGAAGTTGCATAAACAACCTTTAAAGTAAAAAAAGCTACTATTTGTTAATTTCCTGCTGACGCTATTGTTTATGTCATAGAAAATAATATATACTCCAATATAAAGCCTTCTGAAACTACGGTACTTTGAGTTTTCTTAACAACAAATGATAAAATACCACTAGAAACAGCTATTGAATCTAAGATAGGCTCAATTGCAGTATTATATTTTAAAAATATAATATAAAATATAAATAAAAAATATTTTGAATGTATCTTGATAATATAATCATATGCTATTGGAGTCATAGCATTAAGACTTCCAGTAGCAATTAAAAATAAAGCGTCTGCACAGATTGCAGCAGTTACTCCGCTAGAGAAGTAAAATTATATTCAAATTTATTAAATAATAACTAAATAATTTCTAAGATTAATTATAAGATAAACTTGAAGTTGGCAAAGTTTGTTATCCCGCCATTCAAAACCCCAAAACCCTTTCAGTAGTTTGATTGAGTTTTTGATTGATAAAAGTAGACTATTAGTGCATACTTTATTAGGGTTTTAATAGGGTTTATGTAGGGGTTTAATGTTTAAATATTAGTATTTTAAGTGAGTATAACAAGCGAGTTTTTAATATATTTCACACAAACATAAGCTTAGAGTCATGTGGCAGTTCTCTGAATTTTATTTTTCTAAGTTGATGTTTGATTGTTTCTATTGTTTGTTAATTCTCTTAGCTTGGCTTGATAATAGTTGAGTATGCAAGTTCTCTTAGACCTCCATTGATTTTATTTTTATCGAGATATTGTTTGATTCTCTGCTTACAATCTCTCTCACCCTTGCAGCTAAAGTAAATCGTTTCTTGGCATGTCGCTCTCTATTATTATTACTGCTAGAGCCCAGATATCCCATTAAGTGTCTCCATCTCTCCAATCCTCTCTCTCTGGAAAATATCCAGGAGTGCCGTATACATTTCCTTATGCAGAGGCTTGCACTCTTTGAGCTCTGTTGAAGTCAACAATATAAACTCTAAGAGGATGAAAGTTCATCATGATGTTCTCTGGCTATAAGTCTCTATGAACATAACCTTGCTTGTGAAGCTCTTCAATCCCTTCAACTATCTGCTATACTATCAAGCTAATTTATCTCTGATATCTATTGTCAGAAAAGAATTCTCTGTAAGTCATTTCAAGTAATGGAAGCCTGAAGGCTACATGATCTTTACCAAGTAGAATAGCATCAAGCTAAATGATATGCTAACACTCTTTAAACTTTGCCTTTTAAAGAGCATAAAACTCATTTGCAAATTCCATTTGGAACTTGTCATCAGCAAGGAAGTAATTGAATGGATATATCTTTGTAAGCATATTAGTCATCAGTAATGACTCTCTTCTCTATTTTATCTTCAAGAGTAAGGTAGTTTCTAGGCAAGAATCTAAGTCAATAATTTTGAATATAGGAATCTTCATTGCCTCTATTTTAACCATGATTTTATTGATCTCAGAGACTGGAAAGTTCTTGACTGCTTTCTTCATTTTAACTTACTTCTAGACTTCAACTCTAAGAGACTCCACTGGGTTTCTTGATCTTCTCTTTTAGAGGAATCTATTCCCTGTGGTTCATGAATAAAGACAAAACTTTAATTGTGCTTTTTCTTTAAGTG
>ARYC01021162.1:0-11486 GCA_000711775.1 Oxytricha trifallax
TTTTAAAAATAAAGAGATTAAACTAATCGAAATTCCCAACTACCCTGAGATTACAGTCACTAATCTTTATGAGGATGCCATGTAAGATGAGGAAGTGGTAGTTTACCTGTCTACCAAGAAACAACTCTCTAACAAGCTTCCAGAGAGAAACTTCTTCTTTGGTGTTCTTGGTACAATAAAAGAGGATTATCTCAGAGAAATTATTGAAGAAGCACATAAGAAACGATATTCTATTTCTCCTGAAGACTAGAAAAGCAAGGCATTCTAATAAGCTCAGCTTGGCTAGAGGAACTTAAGAAGCATCCTTATCTTTCAAGTAAGCTTTGACATATAACTTTGTAGGAAAATCAGGCACTGGTATATATCTTATGAAAGAGCATGCTAAGGTTCATAGAGAGAGAAAGTCACAAAAAATTCATGAAGTGAGCAAGAGACTTTATAAAGATGTTTAAAAGCCAGATGAAATGAACATAGATGCAGGAGCTGGCACAAAGAGAAGAAATATGGCCCAAGCAAGCCATAAGAAGAGGAGAAGAAAGAGAAGGCAAACCCATTTATGGGACAGTTTAATATGTGAATATATTCATTCGTTTAAATCTAAAACTTATTGATAAACATTCATTCTTCCCTTTCTCGCACAAATTGTTGTCTTATCTACGCTCACTCTCTTACAGTTGCTTTGAATCAAGTCTACTGTATCGATGGGCAAGTCATGCATAAGATGATACAGCAGAAGCTTCTTGTAGTGAGTCTTTATTTAACTCCTGTAGAATTCTATTCCATTAAATTAAGGGCTGTAAGGAACGTTGTATACAGGAGTTATGTTTAACTCTTCATAAGCTTTCTTAGACTCCTTAGTCTTATGAACTGATAAGTTATCACCAAACAGGATGATCTCTTGGTTGCTATACTTCTCTCTGAGCTTATGTAGGAACTCTATATACTACTCTCGCTTAATAGACCGAGGTTGAATCACATAACTCTCTAAGCCTGAATCTTCACTTATACCAGCTAAAATTGCATGAGTGACTACCTTTACTTTTTAGTCATAAACTTCTATGTTATCATACTTCTTGTACCATGACTTATTAATAAAGTGTTGAACGTAAACACAGCTTCATCTGCATGTATGAACTTGATGTTATTATCAATAGCTCTCTGCATTTAATCATAAATATAGTTTAAATTATTGCTATAAAATGGCACTGTAAAATCAATCACTTTCTTAACTCTGTTGACAGTCTTGAAAGTAATACCATTTCGTCTATAAATATTGGCTATAGTCTAAGGAGAGATACGCATGTCTGGAAACTTGCGATGAAACATGACAGCTCGTTAGTCAAGAGGAAAGTGAGCTCAATACTTTAATGTCTTAGAGTCACAGAGATAGTCAATATGGACCTGTGAGAACTTTTATTTTCTTGCAGGATGTTTTCTAGAGCCTGAGTTATAATGTTAAACAGCTAACAAGCAATGATACCTAACGGTTGGGGCACTCTTGTGTAGGAGTCTTGCTATGGCTGTATAATTCAATACTGGTTTGACTTAATCTATATTAATACTCGTACCATACCTAAGCTTAAGCAGTAAATCTAATTATTTCTCATCATAAATAGACCCTGAATTTCGCTAATTTCTATTTCTCATTTTGCAAATTGGCCTAATTTCTCTACTAACCCCATTAAGATCCCAACTAAATCCTACAAATCAAAGCACTTATAAACCTCACTAAGGGGTTTTGGGGTTTTAAATATTTTAGTAATTTTGTAAAATTGATGGCATTTTACTAACAATTTTCTAAGGTACCGTGATTTTGTCCCTGATCTTGTTTCTGAAAGTTTTCCATAGTTTACTCAAGTCCAAAGTATTGAACTCTTACAGCTCTGATTCTTATATAAACAAGAAAAGCTATTGACTCCCTTAAATTTCTTAAAGATATTTAAGAACTTCACTTTTTAATGTCGATTAATTTCCAAAGTAAAGACATGTGAAAAATTAAAGGGTAACCTTAGACAAATTTGCTTGCTTATCTGATATAGCTTGAAACTATTATTCAATTTATCTCATTACTTCTAAATCCTTATGAATGAAAGATTCCAAATTTTTTATTTTTATAGTTTATTCCACACTACTTTCGAAATGGGAAGTATTTTTAAATAATTGAAGGTTTTATTGAAGTTTAGAATCTAAAATCAAGTTTCTCAAATTTAAGAACTTCTTACTTTCCTGCTAACTTAAATATAAAATTTAATTTAATATTTATAAATGGTTTAAATTATAAGACTGAATGAATAAGTTGATTTCATTTAAACGAAAGCCTTAAATTAAGAATTTCTATCGAATATCTTGAATAGTAACTTATTCTTGCCCATTATGTTGAAAATACTAAGCAAGTATATATCTCAAATGAGCAAGCTATGATAATTTTTCAATCAATTTTTGTAGTAAAATATGAATCTGTTCTATAATTGATATATCTTCTTCATTTGCAACCTTGAGTTCACTATGAGAAGTATTATGAAGTTCTTAATTTTAAGAGATTTAATAGCCAAAACTTTAATTGCCAATAAAACTAGAATTCTATTAAGCTTTATTTGATATACCCTAGTTTTATCCCTAGGGATTGAAGCTCAATTTTTCCAAGAGTTCATTAAGACTCAAAATTAGCACACCCAGATATCCAAGCTTTAATGGTAAATTTTTGTAGGAAACGTAAAATGAGAGATCATTCTTTAATAAAGTTATTAAGACGCTATGCTTAAGTTAAGTAAAAAGGTATCTAAACTTTATCAGAGTCGCGAGAGTTGTAGGTAGATCTCTTGAAGTTGAAGTAAATTATAGATTTTCAATTTGATGCTGGAATCTCTCTATTATCTTCTTCAGAATCTAAATTATTACTCTTTGGTGATTAAGCTTCACTTCTTAAGTGAGGCTTTTAAATATTTCGGAAAGCACACTCTAAATAAGAGCCAGTATAATGTTCTAATTTTTTGCAATATGCTCAATATAATTTTCCATTATTTAACTTTAATGTTTTCTTTTTTTATTTAAAGTTTTATACTTCTTCATTTCCTTATATTATAAGCAAAACATTCAAAATCATAATCAATTGATAATTATTCATAAATTCTTTTTGAGAGACTAACCTCTTAATTAACTTGTCTTTGTATGGAAATTCTTGAATATCTTATTTCTGAAACTACTATCACCTTTTTCGTTTGAGCTGATTGTATTATAGGAAAGGCTCGCTTCTCACTTAACCAAGTTTTTAATGAAGTACTATCCAAGAAAACTCTAATATACTAAATAAAGACTTACAAGGCCCCAATACTATTAACTAATACCAACCTACAAAAAAGACCTTTAGTGATTAAGAGACACAAACAGAACCTAATATTTCAACTCTCAACACCCAGAGACAAGAACACCGAACCCCAATACAATGCTATCAAGAAATTTACTAAATTCAGAGAAAAACTTCTAACCTTCCTTCTCTTCCGACATAGGGGTATTAAATACCCCCCTAACCTTAAACCTTACCTATTTAATAAGTAAGAAAACTTACTACCCAAACAAAAGGTTCCCCACAAATCTAATAAAATCTACTAAATCTCTAGTACAAAAAACATAAAACAGTCCTTCAGTAAGACTATAAAAAAGTCAAGAAATCAAACAAACTAAATAAAGTTGGATTAATGGCTCTTTAAGGGAGGCGTCTCTAGAATAGACTACCATCTTGATAAAATTTTCGATACTATTGAACATCAAATTCAACTTCTATAACAGAAATATATCAGATTTTCAAACAAGATTAGTAGCCTAAACAGAAATCAATCAGAAGGAGACCGACAAATAAATAATAATAATAATTATTAAGAAAAAGATTTAATGAAAATCCAAACCGTCCACAATGCTAAAATAGAATCTCCTTCTACAAACTAATTAATAAAAAATTCTTTTAAAATAAGAAAATTTGTTTTCCTTAAAGAAATGTGCAATTAAACGTGTAGCATTTGTTTTTAGAAAAAGCGGTATCAAGAAGCTAAATTATGTCAGGACAAAATTAAAGCTACTATACTTAGAAATCTAAAGTACAAGATATTCCTATAAAAACTTAGAAAGCATACCGCAGATTGAAATTAACCACTATATAAAAGGCTTATCCCTTACATATAAAAAGTATCATATATAAGATCGTGGCGTCCCAGAGACCTCAATGTCATCGTATTATTATTATTATTATTATTATTAATATTATATATTATTACTATTATTGTATTATAGGATATAGTTTGATTTTATCTATGTCTTGCCACTCTTTAAGTAGCATCTCCTGGATTTTCAACTAAGAAAGGTGTGAATTGATGGGCAAGTACATCATCAATATTATCTGATAACATACTTTACTTCCCATGATAGTCCCCTTAAGAAATATTCATCATTCTCTGAAGTTATCTTGTCTTAAAATTTCTATGCAAAGCATAGGTATTCAGCATGTAGTCTTTTTCAACTGAGATTTTACCCTCTTATGGATCTTCTATTTTAGGTGGAAGAAGGGTAAGATTCATGAAAGTTTTGTTTCTTAATTAAGGAATCCGTGCATTCATTGAAGTTGAAAGTTTTTACCTTTGTGTTTCAAAATACTCTTTAGCTCTGAGCATTTAATCATTCTCAAAAGGATCTATGCCCCTTCTCTTTTCTTCGGAGAGTTAACAAAACTCTAAATAGCTGATGTAACCGTCTCTGTCTTTATCGAGGCTTTCAAACACATCATTTATCTCTCTTGTTGTGAGCTTGAGTCTCAAATTTTCTAAGCCTATCACAAAGTCATTGAATGCAATTTTGTTTGTTGTTACACCAATGAAAAACTTGTAAGCTAAGTTTATCTTGTCAAACTTTTCGCATATCTTACTCCAAATCATTTCATAAAGCTTGAATATATCGCTCTTTATTATCGAGTTATGAGTCTTATGAAAATCTAGAGAAGTATTGAAATCTTTGGCTTTCGATGAATTTAGCACTTTGTACATATTAGAGGACTGATTAGAGTCTCTCTTAATCTACAGTGGCCAGTAATGACATAGATTGAAAAAGTCATCTATTAATTATTTTGTAAAGAAAGGCTGGACAGTTAGAGTTTCTTGATTAATAAGGTGAATCGCTTCTACTAAATCATCTATGATTTAAGACTTTGATTGTGGTAAATTTAAAGAGAAAGACAGCATGGTCT
Organism: Oxytricha trifallax; assembly: GCA_000711775.1. NCBI lineage: Eukaryota > Ciliophora > Spirotrichea > Sporadotrichida > Oxytrichidae > Oxytricha > Oxytricha trifallax. The sequence goes on from ARYC01021162.1 coordinate 5,231, forward strand.
TATAAAGAAAATATTATGGAACTATAACATTTCTTTAATTGTAAACTCATCTATTGATATCTCTTTATTTAAGAACAGCTTATTCCTAAACATTTCTAATTTTCTAATATCAATTCCTGCTTCATTTATTGCCCTTAATCTATAAGTAAGTTAATAAAACAAAATTTAATTACAGATCTGTGATTTTTTAATATCTATTAGGATCATTTTCATATAGATAGCTGATTTTCTAATTGAAAATCATAATTTATTAATTCTTATTTTGTACAGTAGAATAATCTCCTACTTTGAGGTATCCATTTTGAAACCCTTTAGAGCTATTTTCTAATGATATAGATTTCATGTTAGATAAATGGCTGGGAGTTTATAAATCTAAATAAATTTAATATAAATACAAAGCTTTTGAATGTGTTAAGTTTAGCTTTCCTGGTATAATCTTTTTAATCGAATGCAATTCAGGATTTAGAACTTCAATTTCCATTCCATCATTTTAGGATTTCTATTCCGCACTACCTTTCATTCTCTCACTCAATTTAACGCTCCTAAGACCACTAAAGCCTGAAAACAAACTCAAATTGTCTAGTTGGTTAGCTATACTAGGTGAATACTCGCTATTAATAAATCTCTAGATTGACTTTGCTTCATCTGTAGATTGATTTCTCAAGTCATTTTGGTTGATATTCCTCAAGATCCATTAGGGTTTAAAACCACTGTTTTACTATAGGGAATTCACTTGAGATAAATCGATGTGTAAAGCTGCAATTGCTTCTTTATAGAGGATTTTATCTTGGCCGCTTATGCTCTTTACATACTTCTGCTTCAATCTGTTTTTGTCTGATTCTCTAATTTTATATTTGAAAATATTTAGTTCAAAGTGTTTAAATAAAAATGTGAAAATGTAAGAGTTTAAATCAAAAGTTTTAAATTAATAGTTTTTCTTTTGAAAATATTTTAATTAAAACTCGGAGCTCAACATTATGCAATTTCAATATATCATTAAACAATTGCAATAGTACATAGTCGCTTTTATCATTGTCAATATTTTTGAGCAGCTATTTAATTTTAATTTTAATTAAAGTGCATCTCTTCATTATTTTTAAAGTCTATTCATTCACTTAAGTCATATAGTCTACTTAAGGATTTATCTATAGTAAAGATTTTAGAATAAATTTACGATAAATTAGAGTTATTTTATGATAAAAAATACACAGGAGTAGGTTAAATACTGAACTTACTTGAGACTTGCTAGATAAGGATTGTGCTCTCAATTTATTGCTAGAAAATTTCTAAGAATTGCTTATTTAATCTTCATTTAACTTATTCTATAATGATATGACTTAAATTACAGCAAGATTTTATATGAAATGAGTCGTAAATTGTCATAAATTTATATCTAATAAGTGCAAAAAAAATTATTCTTACCAAGTTATTTGAATTTAGATGTATTGACATTTGATTGATCTTATATGGATGTGTTATGGAAATATAGAGGATTTATATTTTAGATATTGTAAAGTCCTTACTATTTTATATTTTAATTCTTTTATTAAAATATTTTATTTCCCTCATTTATTTTATAAAACGCTTTCAAAGGCAAGACTATGAGAAATAAATGATCTTCATTTAAAATATATTGAATAAAAATTAATCAAATTTTTTTAGATATATTTATAATTGAATTGCATCACTTAATAGCAGTTGAATCGTTACTTATTTTGAATTTATTTTCATGAAAATTTGCTGAGAATTTTCACTCTTTTTATATTTATTATTAATCTTAGTAGATTTATTTTTATATACTGTTTTCTTTAGAACTTAAGAATTCCTCTATCTATTCAAAAGAATTCTCTATAACGACTTCATCGTCTCAATTAATGGCATATGTTTATAATATTTCAATAAGAAATTATAAATAAATAAGAAATCATACAATATTTAAATATTCATAAATAAAATGCATCAAATCTATTGATATCGTTGACATGACAATGTTAAGAATTTTAATCTTAATTAAAGTTTGTGTTTAACTAGAAGGGTATACCGTCCAAGACCCTTTAGCTCACATCTCGCATCATTTCTAGAGTATCTAAATTATTGCCTTAATAATCGAAATTTTGGCTTTTATCATTTATAAATAAACAATTCTTATACAATAAAAATTTGATTATATCATTTTGATGATAAGAGTGTTGTTATGAGTCTTAATTCGACAGAGAAATGAACTTAATCTTTTTGCTCTCTTCGTGAAGCATATTATCCAAGCCAATTACTTCATATATAGCTGGAACTCTCAACCTTTTCATTTTGTTTATGATGTAGAAATATGGAACTGAACAAAGTGATGTCCAGAATGTTAAACTAAAAATTACATTATGATTTATCTTCATAAAGTTTTAATTTTATAGTTTAAAGCAATAGCACCTATAAGCTAAATCCCAAGTTAGTGGGCAGAAGCAGTGAAAATCAAACCCTTATCATTATCAAATAATCCTACACATATAAGCCCAAGAAGACCACAGAAAGCATGAATTTATGTTGCGTCAACTGGATCATCCACTTTCATTTTCACTAATAACCAGCAACTAAATATATACCAAAATCCACTCAGTAAACCTATTACAATGGCTATATAAGGCTCGACATTAAGTTTTAAAAAAATTATCAATTTTAAAATGTAAATTTAATACTAATTTATTATTGTTGCAAGGTGCTGTGATTGCAACGTGTCCAGCGAGAAGTCCGTTTATTATATTTGCAGGGTTGAAGTTACTGACTGGGCTAACTTTTCTCATAAAATAAGGCTTGAAAAAGAAAACTATAAGAGCTGATACTGTTCCACAGAGCAAAGTATTTATCACTATTTTTTAAGGATTGTTGGTGGCATTCAAATTAGTTATTGAGTATCCTGATGAGCCATTGAAAAAGAACCAAGATATCCATAGGATCAATGAGCCTATTACTATATTTGTCATTGAACTATAAACTATTATTAAATATTGAGAGAAATTGAGGTAATTGTATATTAGAATTTCTTCGTCAAGTTAAAATCATAGATCAAAATCATTTGCTTGGCTATTTTGTCTTTCATTTTTTCAAATTCCTTTAACTCTCTTTTAAAGATTTTCACTCTCCTTTGCATAGGCAATTCTTGAGATTGGCAAAAGCTAATATTTGAATCTTCATCAAACTTTTAACCAATAGGTTTTACTTATGAAGGTTTATTTTGTTATTCCTCTTGATGCTTCTCAATATGAGTTTAATTGAAGAATCCTATTCTTGGTCCAAGTATTTTAGTGCCCCAAAATCCGGCTGCTCCACCTATAAGATGAACAATCCCACTTCCTGCAAAATCTTGGAATCCCAAATCTTGCAACCAGCCTCCACCCCAAGCCCATCCTGCACTAATTGGATAGATAAATCCAGTCATGATCATTGAGTAAACTACATAAGTATCCATATAAGTTCTTTCAGCTAAGCTACCACTTACGAGGGTTGTACAACTTGCACAAAAACTGAAGGAAAATATCCATTTAGTATAATCAGAGTTATTTAATTATCAAAAAAGCTCGATTCCATAATCCCTTACTAAGTGTTATGATTTTAATCTAAACAGAGATAAAATACAATAGCTCCAGTGAATAAGTCTATTAAATTTTTAACTAAAACGTTTGCTGCATTTTTTTCTCGAACTGATCCAGACTCTAAGAGTGCAAAACCAATTTGCATCTAAAGAATCATAATCGATGAAATTAGAAGCCTAAAATATTAAATTTAAAAAACAAAAAAAAATTAATACCATGCAGTGTTTATTGATTCATCTACATCTGAAAACATAGATTGAATCTCAAGAGGGCTCACAAATTTTATAGTTGAATTAGAATCCATTAATTAAGTTAATTATTAATATTATTCGAAAATTATTATTAATATAATAGGATAATATTTGTAGTTATATTTATTAATCATTTGTGATTCCTATTTGCTACAGTCCTTTATTTCTATTCAATTTAATTAATCATATCATTTGACAATAAATCAGTACCACCATGATCAAAACATCCATGCCTGTAATTTCATAAATATGCCCTACTCTAAACTTATTTAATCTCTTCAGTAGATAAAAATAGGTAAAACTGGTAATAGTTGCCCAAAATATAATAGCTATACTACCTATAAACTATTTCAAAAGCTGCGAGCCATCCCAAGTAATGAAAAGTCCCTTTTCATTATGAAATAGTCCCACTGCAAGCACTCCCCAAAGTCCACAGAATGCATGAATTTAGGATGCTTCTAAGGGGTCATCAATTTTGAAATGTAAGAATATTCTACATGCAAGACAGTAAATCATGTTTCCAATCACTCCTATTACAAAAGCCTACCATGGCTCCACACTATCAGCAACGGCAGTTATAGAAACCAGTCCTGCTAGTAAAGAATTGCAAGTGGATTGAGCTGGATATCTGTTAGTCAAATCTGAGTACTTCATAATCAATGGCCTAAATAGTAAAACACTGATGCATGAAGAAGCTGATGATATAATAGTATTCATTATAACTTTCGAGGGTTCATTTTAGTTTTTACTGATTTTAGAGGTTATGCTAATAGTAGAGCCTCCATTAAAAAAAAGCCAACAAAGCCAGAGGAACATAGTACCTTGCACAATCAAAGGTACACTATTTGGTCTAAAAGCTGCTTTAATATTAGTATCATAAAGTTTGATTATTTGATTCAATTGTCTATCATCGACGATCTTAAACTCTGGAAACTCTTCTCTAATTTTCTAAATTCTTTGAGCATGTCTCGGACTAATAAATAATTTGCCATAGCTATCTTTCCCAACTTTAACATTTGCTTTGTTTTTAGACAATTTCCTATTTAGTGCATGTGGATCATAATGGAATTTGATTTGAGATTAATCTGTTTCATCTTTTATGTTGTCGCTTGGTAAATCATAATAAGGCATTTCACTTGGGTTCAAATCTGGTGATAAAACTGGCATTTAAAGCTGTTCAAACTTCTTCTCAAGTTTAAGTTTAGCAGGTTCATCATTATGCATAATTTCATGTTTCCTGTTTAAGAAATTCTAATCTTTTGAGGCAATACTGAAGGACCTTTTATTCTTGAGCACTATTTAATTTTAAATCTCTTGAATTTCTTCTAACTCATCTAATTCCTCCTCTTAAATTTGATTACCTATCTCAGATTCATTTATTGACATTTTTCTTGAAAGTTTAGCATTATTTGCAAATATTTCTTATAAATCGTCACCATCTTAAATAAAATTTCTTTTTGTTAATGTAAATTCGTTTATTTTATTATTTTGACTATTACAGAAATAGAAAGTTAAGGCATTTCAATATAATAAAATAATATAATAAAATATTTTTTTTATTAATGCTGAATCTAATATCAATATTTTATAATCTTTATAGGATTCAATCTTATTTAATAGAAAATTTATCATTTATATTTTTAATTTCAGGTTGAAAAATTAATGAAGGAAAGATAAGAAATATTTAATAATTTATTATAAACTAGCATTAAAAGGGGTAAGTAATTTTAATTGATAATTTTGCTTTAGAAATAGTACTTCTTGTAAATTAATATAAGAAAAATTAAATACAGATTTTAAGTAAAAATAGGGACATAAAAATATAATAAAATTCTAAAATAACTACTTAAAAAACTTTATAGATTTTAATTGATATTTATTTTGTTTTAATTTAAAAAAACCTTTGCTAATTATAAATTAAAAATTAAAAGGATATGGGTAGTGAAATTTTGCTAAGCTAATATTAAATATGTGAAAATTAACCAATTTATTAATAATTAATCAATACTATATCTTTAATGAAGCATAACTCTCGGTTTTCTTTAGTTTATTTTAAGCGATTATTGATTTTATTATTGGTTAATAAAATAATCTTTAAAAATTATATTTGATATAGCTTTTTTAATAAATTGTTTTAATTTAATTTCGTATAATTCCTTGTGATTAATTACTATATCAAAAATTAAATTAAGTGACATGTTTTAAATTAAAACTATTTAATATAAATTCATTTATATTTCCAATTAAACTTATATTTTATGAATATTGAGTTTAACCAAAGATGCCCAATCTTGGTCCTAAAATGATAGTCCCAATAAATCCACAACACCCTCCCAAGAGATGCACGTATAGTTTTTAAGATTATTACACTATAATATAAAGTTTCATTTATATAATAGGCTGCACCAGCAAAGTCAATGAATC
>ARYC01021163.1:0-17709 GCA_000711775.1 Oxytricha trifallax
AAATCATCTATGATTTAAGACTTTGATTGTGGTAAATTTAAAGAGAAAGACAGCATGGTCTTATAAAGAAAATATTATGGAACTATAACATTTCTTTAATTGTAAACTCATCTATTGATATCTCTTTATTTAAGAACAGCTTATTCCTAAACATTTCTAATTTTCTAATATCAATTCCTGCTTCATTTATTGCCCTTAATCTATAAGTAAGTTAATAAAACAAAATTTAATTACAGATCTGTGATTTTTTAATATCTATTAGGATCATTTTCATATAGATAGCTGATTTTCTAATTGAAAATCATAATTTATTAATTCTTATTTTGTACAGTAGAATAATCTCCTACTTTGAGGTATCCATTTTGAAACCCTTTAGAGCTATTTTCTAATGATATAGATTTCATGTTAGATAAATGGCTGGGAGTTTATAAATCTAAATAAATTTAATATAAATACAAAGCTTTTGAATGTGTTAAGTTTAGCTTTCCTGGTATAATCTTTTTAATCGAATGCAATTCAGGATTTAGAACTTCAATTTCCATTCCATCATTTTAGGATTTCTATTCCGCACTACCTTTCATTCTCTCACTCAATTTAACGCTCCTAAGACCACTAAAGCCTGAAAACAAACTCAAATTGTCTAGTTGGTTAGCTATACTAGGTGAATACTCGCTATTAATAAATCTCTAGATTGACTTTGCTTCATCTGTAGATTGATTTCTCAAGTCATTTTGGTTGATATTCCTCAAGATCCATTAGGGTTTAAAACCACTGTTTTACTATAGGGAATTCACTTGAGATAAATCGATGTGTAAAGCTGCAATTGCTTCTTTATAGAGGATTTTATCTTGGCCGCTTATGCTCTTTACATACTTCTGCTTCAATCTGTTTTTGTCTGATTCTCTAATTTTATATTTGAAAATATTTAGTTCAAAGTGTTTAAATAAAAATGTGAAAATGTAAGAGTTTAAATCAAAAGTTTTAAATTAATAGTTTTTCTTTTGAAAATATTTTAATTAAAACTCGGAGCTCAACATTATGCAATTTCAATATATCATTAAACAATTGCAATAGTACATAGTCGCTTTTATCATTGTCAATATTTTTGAGCAGCTATTTAATTTTAATTTTAATTAAAGTGCATCTCTTCATTATTTTTAAAGTCTATTCATTCACTTAAGTCATATAGTCTACTTAAGGATTTATCTATAGTAAAGATTTTAGAATAAATTTACGATAAATTAGAGTTATTTTATGATAAAAAATACACAGGAGTAGGTTAAATACTGAACTTACTTGAGACTTGCTAGATAAGGATTGTGCTCTCAATTTATTGCTAGAAAATTTCTAAGAATTGCTTATTTAATCTTCATTTAACTTATTCTATAATGATATGACTTAAATTACAGCAAGATTTTATATGAAATGAGTCGTAAATTGTCATAAATTTATATCTAATAAGTGCAAAAAAAATTATTCTTACCAAGTTATTTGAATTTAGATGTATTGACATTTGATTGATCTTATATGGATGTGTTATGGAAATATAGAGGATTTATATTTTAGATATTGTAAAGTCCTTACTATTTTATATTTTAATTCTTTTATTAAAATATTTTATTTCCCTCATTTATTTTATAAAACGCTTTCAAAGGCAAGACTATGAGAAATAAATGATCTTCATTTAAAATATATTGAATAAAAATTAATCAAATTTTTTTAGATATATTTATAATTGAATTGCATCACTTAATAGCAGTTGAATCGTTACTTATTTTGAATTTATTTTCATGAAAATTTGCTGAGAATTTTCACTCTTTTTATATTTATTATTAATCTTAGTAGATTTATTTTTATATACTGTTTTCTTTAGAACTTAAGAATTCCTCTATCTATTCAAAAGAATTCTCTATAACGACTTCATCGTCTCAATTAATGGCATATGTTTATAATATTTCAATAAGAAATTATAAATAAATAAGAAATCATACAATATTTAAATATTCATAAATAAAATGCATCAAATCTATTGATATCGTTGACATGACAATGTTAAGAATTTTAATCTTAATTAAAGTTTGTGTTTAACTAGAAGGGTATACCGTCCAAGACCCTTTAGCTCACATCTCGCATCATTTCTAGAGTATCTAAATTATTGCCTTAATAATCGAAATTTTGGCTTTTATCATTTATAAATAAACAATTCTTATACAATAAAAATTTGATTATATCATTTTGATGATAAGAGTGTTGTTATGAGTCTTAATTCGACAGAGAAATGAACTTAATCTTTTTGCTCTCTTCGTGAAGCATATTATCCAAGCCAATTACTTCATATATAGCTGGAACTCTCAACCTTTTCATTTTGTTTATGATGTAGAAATATGGAACTGAACAAAGTGATGTCCAGAATGTTAAACTAAAAATTACATTATGATTTATCTTCATAAAGTTTTAATTTTATAGTTTAAAGCAATAGCACCTATAAGCTAAATCCCAAGTTAGTGGGCAGAAGCAGTGAAAATCAAACCCTTATCATTATCAAATAATCCTACACATATAAGCCCAAGAAGACCACAGAAAGCATGAATTTATGTTGCGTCAACTGGATCATCCACTTTCATTTTCACTAATAACCAGCAACTAAATATATACCAAAATCCACTCAGTAAACCTATTACAATGGCTATATAAGGCTCGACATTAAGTTTTAAAAAAATTATCAATTTTAAAATGTAAATTTAATACTAATTTATTATTGTTGCAAGGTGCTGTGATTGCAACGTGTCCAGCGAGAAGTCCGTTTATTATATTTGCAGGGTTGAAGTTACTGACTGGGCTAACTTTTCTCATAAAATAAGGCTTGAAAAAGAAAACTATAAGAGCTGATACTGTTCCACAGAGCAAAGTATTTATCACTATTTTTTAAGGATTGTTGGTGGCATTCAAATTAGTTATTGAGTATCCTGATGAGCCATTGAAAAAGAACCAAGATATCCATAGGATCAATGAGCCTATTACTATATTTGTCATTGAACTATAAACTATTATTAAATATTGAGAGAAATTGAGGTAATTGTATATTAGAATTTCTTCGTCAAGTTAAAATCATAGATCAAAATCATTTGCTTGGCTATTTTGTCTTTCATTTTTTCAAATTCCTTTAACTCTCTTTTAAAGATTTTCACTCTCCTTTGCATAGGCAATTCTTGAGATTGGCAAAAGCTAATATTTGAATCTTCATCAAACTTTTAACCAATAGGTTTTACTTATGAAGGTTTATTTTGTTATTCCTCTTGATGCTTCTCAATATGAGTTTAATTGAAGAATCCTATTCTTGGTCCAAGTATTTTAGTGCCCCAAAATCCGGCTGCTCCACCTATAAGATGAACAATCCCACTTCCTGCAAAATCTTGGAATCCCAAATCTTGCAACCAGCCTCCACCCCAAGCCCATCCTGCACTAATTGGATAGATAAATCCAGTCATGATCATTGAGTAAACTACATAAGTATCCATATAAGTTCTTTCAGCTAAGCTACCACTTACGAGGGTTGTACAACTTGCACAAAAACTGAAGGAAAATATCCATCTTGTATAATCAGAGTTATTTAAACCTATCCCAAAGAATCTTCCATTACCAATAATCCCCCCTTACTGATCTTGCATTAATCCATAACCACAGAGATAAAATACAATAGCTCCAGTGAATAAGTCTATTAAATTTTTAACTAAAACGTTTGCTGCATTTTTTTCTCGAACTGATCCAGACTCTAAGAGTGCAAAACCAATTTGCATCTAAAGAATCATAATCGATGAAATTAGAAGCCTAAAATATTAAATTTAAAAAACAAAAAAAAATTAATACCATGCAGTGTTTATTGATTCATCTACATCTGAAAACATAGATTGAATCTCAAGAGGGCTCACAAATTTTATAGTTGAATTAGAATCCATTAATTAAGTTAATTATTAATATTATTCGAAAATTATTATTAATATAATAGGATAATATTTGTAGTTATATTTATTAATCATTTGTGATTCCTATTTGCTACAGTCCTTTATTTCTATTCAATTTAATTAATCATATCATTTGACAATAAATCAGTACCACCATGCATCAAAACATCCATGCCTGTAATTTCATAAATATGCCCTACTCTAAACTTATTTAATCTCTTCAGTAGATAAAAATAGGTAAAACTGGTAATAGTTGCCCAAAATATAATAGCTATACTACCTATAAACTATTTCAAAAGCTGCGAGCCATCCCAAGTAATGAAAAGTCCCTTTTCATTATGAAATAGTCCCACTGCAAGCACTCCCCAAAGTCCACAGAATGCATGAATTTAGGATGCTTCTAAGGGGTCATCAATTTTGAAATGTAAGAATATTCTACATGCAAGACAGTAAATCATGTTTCCAATCACTCCTATTACAAAAGCCTACCATGGCTCCACACTATCAGCAACGGCAGTTATAGAAACCAGTCCTGCTAGTAAAGAATTGCAAGTGGATTGAGCTGGATATCTGTTAGTCAAATCTGAGTACTTCATAATCAATGGCCTAAATAGTAAAACACTGATGCATGAAGAAGCTGATGATATAATAGTATTCATTATAACTTTCGAGGGTTCATTTTAGTTTTTACTGATTTTAGAGGTTATGCTAATAGTAGAGCCTCCATTAAAAAAAAGCCAACAAAGCCAGAGGAACATAGTACCTTGCACAATCAAAGGTACACTATTTGGTCTAAAAGCTGCTTTAATATTAGTATCATAAAGTTTGATTATTTGATTCAATTGTCTATCATCGACGATCTTAAACTCTGGAAACTCTTCTCTAATTTTCTAAATTCTTTGAGCATGTCTCGGACTAATAAATAATTTGCCATAGCTATCTTTCCCAACTTTAACATTTGCTTTGTTTTTAGACAATTTCCTATTTAGTGCATGTGGATCATAATGGAATTTGATTTGAGATTAATCTGTTTCATCTTTTATGTTGTCGCTTGGTAAATCATAATAAGGCATTTCACTTGGGTTCAAATCTGGTGATAAAACTGGCATTTAAAGCTGTTCAAACTTCTTCTCAAGTTTAAGTTTAGCAGGTTCATCATTATGCATAATTTCATGTTTCCTGTTTAAGAAATTCTAATCTTTTGAGGCAATACTGAAGGACCTTTTATTCTTGAGCACTATTTAATTTTAAATCTCTTGAATTTCCTCTAACTCGTCTAATTCCTCTTCTTATATTTGATTGCCTATCTCAGATTCATTTATTGACATTTTTCTTGAAAGTTTAGCATTATTTGCAAATATTTCTTATAAATCGTCACCATCTTAAATAAAATTTCTTTTTGTTAATGTAAATTCGTTTATTTTATTATTTTGACTATTTCAGAAATAGAAAATTAAGGCATTTCAATAGAATAAAATAATATAATAAATTATTTTTTTATTAATGCTGAATCTAATATCAATATTTTATAATCTTTATAGGATTCAATCTTATTTAATAGAAAATTTATCATTTATATTTTTAATTTCAGGTTGAAAAATTAATGAAGGAAAGATAAGAAATATTTAATAATTTATTATAAACTAGCATTAAAAGGGGTAAGTAATTTAATTGATAATTTTGCTTTAGAAATAGTACTTCTTGTAAATTAATATAAGAAAAATTAAATACAGATTTTAAGTAAAAATAGGGACATAAAAATATAATAAAATTCTAAAATAACTACTTAAAAAACTTTATAGATTTTAATTGATATTTATTTTGTTTTAATTTAAAAAAACCTTTGCTAATTATAAATTAAAAATTAAAAGGATATGGGTAGTGAAATTTTGCTAAGCTAATATTAAATATGTGAAAATTAACCAATTTATTAATAATTAATCAATACTATATCTTTAATGAAGCATAACTCTCGGTTTTCTTTAGTTTATTTTAAGCGATTATTGATTTTATTATTGGTTAATAAAATAATCTTTAAAAATTATATTTGATATAGCTTTTTTAATAAATTGTTTTAATTTAATTTCGTATAATTCCTTGTGATTAATTACTATATCAAAAATTAAATTAAGTGACATGTTTTAAATTAAAACTATTTAATATAAATTCATTTATATTTCCAATTAAACTTATATTTTATGAATATTGAGTTTAACCAAAGATGCCCAATCTTGGTCCTAAAATGATAGTCCCAATAAATCCACAACACCCTCCCAAGAGATGCACGTATAGTTTTTAAGATTATTACACTATAATATAAAGTTTCATTTATATAATAGGCTGCACCAGCAAAGTCAATGAATCCAAGTAATGAAAGCCACCCACCTCCAATCGTCCACGAAGCAACTATGGGGTAAATAATTGATGTCATTAGCATGGCAAAAAACATGTAAGTATCCACAAATGTACGCTCAGCCAAGCTTCCGGCTACAATCGTGGTTATATTTGAACAAACCGAATATTGAAAAATCCAATCTAAAAAGTCCTTTTAAGTAAAATTGTGAGATGCAAAGGCTGCTTTCCCTAGTAGACCTCCTTAAGCGTTATTTGCTAAACCGTATCCTACAAGATAATAGGAAATAGCCCCTATGTAAGTAAAATTATAAATATCTCTTCTTTATTATTGTAATCAATCTACCACTGTATAATTTTAAAAATTAATAAGTATCAAGCATATTTTTGAGCAAAATGTTTGAACTATTTTTTGTTCTTACAGTTCCAGCTTCAAGCATTGCAAAGCCCATTTGCATTAAGAATATAAATATTGAGCAGACCAGCATCCAAACCAAATCTATATCCTTGTTTAGACCATCCATCAATATATCCACTTCTGATTGGGAATAGTAAGATGATCTATTGAAATCTGTTTGTGAAACTTAAGACATTTTATGCTTAATAATATATCAGATATTATATAAATTTGTAGAATATATTAGAAATTATTAAAAATCATATACATTTAACTAAAGTTTTTAGTGAATATTTTGATAAAATTATTTATCTTCGGCTTTTTTATGTTAATGTATACAGTTTTAATAATATAACATATGAGCTAATATCAGTTTTAATCAATAATTTCTATCTTGTACTTCATTAGACCTAAATCGCACTGCATTTCTAATTGTTGAACTAGATGATCTTAAACTACTGTTTTATCTTTAAATTCAAGTAAATATTATATAAAATTTTTAAATTTATCGATTATCAACATTTAGGATATAACTAAAAATTTAGGATTTAATATCTAGCATTAATCCTAATTGAACTTTTTTGCGATAAACTTCTCTCCAAAAGCAACTTTTATTTATGTTAGTGATCCAATATTTGCACTGATTTATCTGAGATATAATTAAATTTATCAATTTCTTCATGCATAAGGGTGTCTAAGCCTATTATCTCATATATAGGGGCCACTCTCAATCTCTTCATTTTGTTGAGAAAGTAGAAGTATGGGATTGATAGAAAACTTGACCAAAATATTAAAGCGAGGGCTCCTGCTGCTTAGATGCCAATTTGTTTGAAACTACCAGTGTATATTAAACCGTAGTCTTTATCAAAGATTCCGACAGCTAGTATAAACAATTCTATATTAAATTAATTTATCATAATTGTACACCCCAAAGCCCACAGAAAGCATGGAGCTACGAGGCATGCAAAGGATCATCAATTTTCAATCTATGCCAAATGTAACTTGCTAATATGTAAAATAATCCGCCTAAAAATCCAATAATAAAAGCGGAATAATTCTCAACATTCAATAACAATTTTATAAAATCAATAGACTTTATACTAAACATTTTAAAGAAGTTTAATTGTTAGAAGATCCAGTGATTGAAATCAAGCCACCCAAAAGCCCATTGACAATGTTCACTGGATTATAATTATATATCTTCTGGACTTTTTGCATAAAATATGGCTATAAGAAAAATACCACCAGAGAGCTTACTGATCCCGAAATCATTGTGTTCATTATTTTAATTTTCTTTGTTAATTTATAAATTTAATATGTTCATGATAGTCTTTTGAATAATATTTGTTTCTGAATGCTTAGTCAAAGTCTTCCCAGCTACCCCATTGAAAAATAGCCAACAAACCCATAATAGATAGCCCCCACTTACTATTGTGGGAATACATTCAAATTGAAAAATCAATTTAAATCAAATGTATTATAATTTAAAATCGTGGCAGTTAAAGTTGGCCAATTTAAACGATCATGGGCTCATTCGATAGAGAATTAAAAATAAGCTGGACTTTTATAATGGCGGTACTATTTTATTGCATTGAGGGAGTGAGATAACTTAGGTTCAATGTGAAGGTATAATAATAATATGATTTTAGAGGTATGTAATTAAAATGGAGATATTTTTCTCAAGGGATGCGATAAAATAGTACCTCTATTTGTAAAATCCAGTTAATTTGAATTCTCTATCGAATAAGCCCAAGATCTTTTAAATTGGATAACTTTAACTGCCACGATTTCGGTTAAAAATTAATTTATGTATAATTATTTTTACAATTTTGAGTGTAAATTCTTACAATATTAAAGCCATAGAGAAATACTGAAATTTTTAATCAAAATTCTGATCATAAAGCTTAATGAAATGCCCAACTATGTTATCGTCTAAGCTTTTGAATTCTTGATATTCTTGCTTAAAAATCTTGATTCTCTTCAAAAGCGGTAAATTATTCGATTAGATAAACAAAGGAGTTTTATTTGCTTGATTTTATTACTGCTCTCTATTTTCTGGATCATTTGAGAGATCTTGTTATATATTGTCTATAGGGTCACTAGACTTTTTTCTTAAAAATGTGCTTGAAAGCTATTCAACATCCAGTCTTTTATCATACATCCCTAGCCTAGGCCCAATTATTACTGTTCCGGCTAGACCAGCTACTCCCCCTACTAGGTGAACTATTCCACTTCCTGAGAAATCCAGAAAACCTATAGTCTTTAACCAGCCTCCACCCCAAGCCCACCCAGCACAAATAGGATAGATAAATCCAGTCATAATCATCGAGAAGAATATATAAGCGTCGACATAGATTCGCTCTGCCATTGACCCACTCACAATTGAAGTACTTGTTGAGCAAAACGAATACCTGAATAAGAAATATAAGTAATCATCTCTCGTAAAGCCAATCCCCAGAAACTTGCCATTGCCTAATACTCCCCCCTATTGATCTTCCATAAGGCCGTAGCCCATAATGTAAAATATCAGGACTCCCGTGAAAAAGTCGACTGAGTTCTTTAGTAAAATATTTGAAGTGTTCTTCTCTCTAACTGAACCAGTTTCAAGCATGGCGAAACCTATTTTCATCATAAATATCATCAGAGTTGCAGTCAAAATCCTACATGATAAAAGACATTATTTATACTGCTAGCTTACCAAATAAACTTAAATATTTACTGATTTAATTCTATATTATATAATAATTTAAATTTAAGATCAATTGAGTATTGCTTATCAATTATTATTTAATCTATTATAGCTTTATCATAATATTTCACCTCTCCTCCACTATTGTTCATTCATTGATTAAAAAAACTATCCAATTTTCATAAAATAACAAATAAGAATGAATACTCTTATATTTTGTTAATATATTTATAGATTTTAGTTTAAATATTATATTATAATCTCGATACCTATATTGTTAACCTCTTTATTATTTTTCTATCAAATTATTGATTGCATTTAATTTTTTCCATTTAAACTTATCTTTTATTAAAATTAATTAAACATTTTGTGGATATGGTTTGTTTGTTTAATAAATTATTAATTCTTTAATTTTTAAGAGTTAACATAAATAAAATATTCAAAAAAATTGATAATATAGTTTCTATGACATATTTTTAATTCACAATTTGTTCTAGTTTCCTGCTGATGGCTTTTTTATTGCTGGTAAATTATAAAATATTATAATGTAAAACATTTTATAAAAAAAAGTGTCACTAACTTAATATCATCATCAGATTTTGAATAATTATTTCTATAAGTAAATTGATTTATTGTGAACTTCTAACACTAGTGTGATTGCTCTAACTTCTGCCACTACCCTGCGAATATATACTCTAATTAGCTCCAACACGCATCTTTATGAGATTATATTTTATTAACTTGTAGTAATTTTACATTCCTCCCTAAAAATTTTAATAAAATTATTAAAAATTTGTATCTTTTTAGGGACTGCAGCATCAATCATGGCAGTTTCCAGCTTATTAAATGCCATTTTCTCTCTCTGTTGAGTTTCCTGCAGTTTCCTCAGCAATTCAGCCTCATACAGCTCCAGTTACTGCGCCTCCATCTCGAAGTCTTTGATTTGTTTCTTCTCAGTATCCATTTTCTTCCTAGTTTCTTCCCTCGCTTTCGAGTGCTTATCCATCATATACTCATTTATTTTATACTGGGCTTGTTCTTTCTGGGCTTTAAGGTGATTCTTTTTCTCTTAGTTTTGCATTTATTGGTCGTATTCGAGTTAATTTTTCAATTGTTGTTGCTGTCTGATATTCAATTTCATCTATTCTATAATTATAAATGACAGTAAATTGATTCTCAGGATTTCAAACTTAATGTATATTTATTCAAAGTAGAATTTTATAGGAATCTCAAATAATATTGGGATAAAATCAATTTAGTATCAGTTAAATTATTTGTATAACATACTTGATCTATTCAGCTTCCTGCTTTTTGCTATGCTGCACTTCCATCTATTTCTACTTCACATCATTAAGTTATTTCTATCTCTTCTCAAAATTAGAGCTTTAATTAGTTCTCAAATTACCCTGATTTTTCTGCTCATCCATTACTTGCTTTTAAAATTTCTCATCATTCTTTCGTTTCAAATCTAGAATTTACTGGGTTTTAATATATAAATATATGTATAAATCCCCAAAACCCCTTTGTAATGATTTTAAATTTATAATAAAAATGAATGTTTTCTTCCTAGTCTCATTGATTTTCTTCATAGCTCTATCTTCCTCCAATTGGAGCATACGCACTCTATTTCTCAACAGTTCCACATCTTTCTCCACTTAATTTCTGATTTTCTTGGCTTGATTGTAAGTTAAGTCTGGGTTTTCTAAGTCAATCATCATTTATTGTTATTGCTGTTGTAACTAATGTGCCTGCATTTTAGCGTTTTATGATTGTAAATTTTGTATAATAATTACTTTTATAAAAAATTAAATCTGAAACATAACTTTTAAATTATGGGAATATTTATCTAATCATAATAATTTAATAAGTTTACTTGATAATCTTGATGCTGCTTTTCATCATGATGATTCGATAATTCATCTGGTTAAATATCCTAATGCATGTTATTCTAATCTATATGAATCATTTATTTATTATTATACTTAAAAAGTTAGAATAAAGAAGTACTTCTTATATAAAATATGTATGAATATTTTACCTTAAACTATATGTTACTGATAATCTTGATTGTCCATGTTTGAGAATATATTTATTTATAAATAAATTTAATTAAAATCTGTTTAAAATATTTATGACTGCTTTTTATTTAATTAATAATATTAGTTTAAATGGCACAAATGATGATGCAAAACTCTAGGTACGCTCAATCATAAAGATATCGAATATTTGGTATTAATCTCTACTTTATAGGTCTGTTTTATATACTATATTTTTAATTTTATTAATTATTGTAATAATAAATAATATACATAAATGAGGTCAAATGATAAACAAAGTATGAAAAGGAATATTCAGAATAGCAACTAGGATAAGCAATAAGCTGTACTATTCATTTTTAAATCTTATCAATTGTTTGTAGGACAACGGGAAAATTCAGTTGTAACAATAGAAGTCTTTGATTCAGACAGGCGTCTTCGAATATGGAAAGTCATCTCAAGTTACTTTCGAAAATTAAACTGGGATTAGCTATTATACATTAAAATAAAAGAATTCAGTCTATTGTACAATATCATTATGTTATATGAAAAACATTAGCAACTAAATTGGCATGGCTAATGGTTAAAATAATAATTATTCAGGCAGTATGAAAGCGCAGTAAAACGGTGTTTAAATCCTGGATGCATCCTCTCAATCAAACAATATCGTGTATTCCTAATCTCAGAAATTTCCCCAAAATAATTACAAATTATTTTCATTTATTTATAGTTAAATTCATGATTTTTTATAATCATTTAACCCCAAAATAGCGTAAATTAAAGTCCAAGTAAAAATAGTCAGATGATATTATAAGAACACACTCTCATGTAGCAGCAGTAAATCAATAATATGCAGAAGACTTCCATTAATCAGCATTAGCACTTGGGGGACAAAGATGAATAATATCACTTCACTAATATGACTTATATTTATTCTTATCAAAATTATTATGTGTGTATTAATGTATAGACTAACAGCAATTATAACACTGATAGAAATGGAAATTTATAAAATAATACCTAAAATACTCATAGATTCTAATAGCAGCTAACTAGTCAGCAGACTGATCGACAGTAATAGAATCAGTATTTTATGTTTTAAGTACTGTTAATTTTATATTAAAACCCCATAACCCCCTATCACTATAATTAATCTTATTCCATAGTATATAACAAATATAAAAGTATAACCCAAACCTCAGTGACGGGTAACACCTGCTTTAAAGACTATAAACCGAGGAAGAACTGGCTTAAACTAAGCGAATAGGCAATAATTTCAATAAAAATCAAACAAATATTCTTGCGTCTGTTGATGGTGGTAACTTCTATCAAAACACTGCACAACTTGAGCAAGAAGACCTAAAGAGTACTTTTGTTGATAAAGACACACAATTTATACATAAAAATACTCGAATTAATTAAGACTAGGACTTTAATTAGTAGAAAGCACTCATGATGTAATACGAGTAGGATTAGCTTCTTCAGTAGTAATACGGCAAATTATACAATAAAAACTCAGGTTAAAAAAATCCTCCGTAAAACTAATAGTAAAATTACAATAAGTACTCTTAAAATATGAATAATGGAGTGGGATTTATAGATAAATACGGGAACGTTGACAACAATAAATTGCAGTAAGTTTAAGCTAATAGAATCAGAAAGTCGATTAATAAGAGAAAAAATAAGATTGAAAATGCGCTTGATGATATCTTGGATTAAGCTTTCTTGGAAAATATCAAGGAATAATAGCAAGAGCAGAATAATGAGGATATATTTCTATATATAAATTGCCTAATATTCTCATCTTAATTAAGGTATTATATAAGATATATTTGCAAATGCACAATAAAACTAATTTGAGTAAACTCAAAATCATCTTTATCAAACAAATGGAAATAAAAACTAAAAGTAAGAGGGATCAGGAGATATTTTATACCAAATAAAGTTTCCAAAAATATACCAAAACTAATATAATTTATTTATAATAAATATATATTATTTTAATGATTTAAAGTCATTTATGACATTTGGAGGCAATAGCAATGGAAACAGTAACAATCTATAAAACTCAAATTCTTCTAATGTTCTCTAAAAATCTATTTCTTAATAGTAAGATAAACAATAGAATTCTAAAAACTAAGTGAACGTTTATTGGAAAAACACATTTGATAAAGAAAGTTAATTAATTAATAATGCGATAATATATTCATACTTAAATTACAAATTGAATAAAAGGCTTAATTTTACTCGAAAATAAATGTAAAAATAAGTTATTAGTAAATAAATATTGTAATTTTTACCACATTAATACTAGCAAAAATCTTCATTAATACCCCAAAACACCATAAACACTCTATAAAAGAAAGAATTGTTAATAGATTTGGAGAAATATGAAAATGTCACAGTTTCTGATTTGAACCAGAGTTACTCATCTATAAATGGGCATTACTAAGAAGAATTTAAGTAATTTGGTGGAAATTCTTAAAGATAAACCAAAAATAATAAGAATGGTGGCTTGAAGTCAAGTTACGCATATTGAAAAAATAAAATATATAAATAATTATTTTAATTAATTTATTTTCAGTATAAATTACGAAAAAATTTGACAATCAAAACAATATAAATAGTATAGGGATAATTAACAAATTTGATAATAAAGATTTTAAAAATACATGCGGTAAGTTTATTTGGAAACTAACCAATATTATTTTTATTACTCTTTTATTATATTTAATATCTTGCTTGTATAATTTTCTTAATAATTTTGACAGTTATATGATGATATTTTATAAACAATATTTTAATTAATATAGACATTTAATAATATAAAAAAGATTTTTTAATTTAGAATACCCTGATGAATTATATTAAAATTAAAACCCAGTTCCACTATAAGAATCTAACGGCCTAGGTTGGGGCCTTGGGGGTGTCAGCGGAAATAAAAACGATTCAGTTTAACTACAGAAATATTATGACAATCTTACTCAGTAATAATAGTAACTCTAATTACAACATTAACAGTAGTACCAACCTAATATTGGTGCATACAATATTTACGCAAACAAGGACCACCTCCTGCCAATAATAATTTAATATATAATTCACTTATTTTTCATTAAACCTATGTATTATTATATAACCAAATGTAGGGAAAGTGAATTCAGCAAAAAGCCAACAAGAATTGGAAGAAGAGAAATTTAATGAAGATCTCTAAAAAGCAATAAACTTATCGCAGAGAAACAGCAATGACTATAAAAATAATACCCACTCAAACGGGAAATCTAAGGAAAATCAATAAATTTATTCTGGGTAAAAACTTGAGAGCTCTTAGAAACAGCATGAAGAGGAGAAGCGAGAATTATTACTATAAAAATAGCAGATAGAAATCTATGTGTCAAAGTTTGACAATAATGAGCGAAATTACAATAGTTCACAGTAGAAATAAGGCGTTTAATAGATACCTCCTGCTAATGTTATGATTTAACCTACAGAATCAGTTACTATGTATAATTTAGCTTCAATGAACTATGAAGGACTGGCTAGTCCACCCACTACCAAGTAAATCAAGCAAGTTAATACTCAAGAGTCGTCGCAGATTCAAGAGCAATTTCAACAAATGTAAATATAGAATGTTAATCAGTAATCCAGTGCAACATTCAATAACTAATCATCGATGAAAGCTGATACTTAACTTGGATCTAATAATTAGCAATCACTTAACGCTTTAAACCATTAATAACTTTCTTATTTATTACAAAAGCTCTCTTTTTATTCAGCCCCTTATTATTAACCTATTTTTAAATGAGAACCATGCTTCTGAATTGATGCCACACTCATCGAAGTACTTAATTATTTTATTATTATAAAAGCACTTAATATTGAAAATTGCTTAACATGAAGGAGGTAAAGAAGATGATTCAAGCATGCTGAATCCAGTAGAAATCTCTCAGATTGGCTTAGAAATGAAAGACAGCCAGCACTCAGCAGAAAAGGGGAAATAGATTGATTCATTGAATTATTTTCTATTTTTGTATTTTTTAAATAGCAAAATGTTGCTGGAGACCAAATCGCAGAAGCTGATACAAAGTTAAGTCAAGATCAAGAAAACAGCAAAGAATAAATAGCATCAAGTGATAATAAAAATTCAAAGAAAGATATCAAGAAAAAAGGTGCAGATGGCAAGGAGAAATAGAAAAATAATGGGTGCTGCTTAATTATGTGATGGATGTTAGAATTAAATAGAGTTTATAATAGTTTTTAATTTTTAGGAGAAATCTATCATTCTCTATTAAAGTCAATTTTTAATCTCTTATTCTATTTTGTTTCTTAATTAGGTTTATTTACAAATGAAAGTCATTTATGCAGTCATTCCAAAAATCTTACTTATATTCACTTCATTAAACTATTCTTGACTTTGAAATAAATGCTGAGCCATGCTAGTCTTTAGAACCTTGGACTGTATTTCTTAATTCCCTTATTTTTCAATCTGTGAATCTCGCATATTTTTTACTGCAACTCTTTCTTGTTTTTCTTAAAGTATCTCTTTACATTCTCAGCATGAAACTATAAGGTAAATCATTAATTTCAAACACTTATTATCATTAGATTTTCATTATAAAAATGGATAAGTAAGCTCACTCCAATATATCAATTAAATAAAATATTTATATTTGATAAATTACCTTTGAACCAAGATGTTCCTTTAAATCTTGCTTAGTTTAGAGTACTTTCTTTGGACATAGAGAACATTGATAATCCCCCTCAAACCTGAATTTCTCTTTAATTTTGCTGATATCATCCCACTTTAGCTTTGGGTTATGAATTTCCTCAGCAGTTGGCCTATATCCATAGTCCTACAGATTTTCGTCATCGTGCATCGATTTAGTTGCAAATCTTTCGTTCAATCTTTTCAACATTATATGTAGATTATGTAATTATTGGAATTGATATTGATGTTTTGGTCTAAGGAAATCCTCCCTGTTTAATAAATAAATATAGTATTAATTAATATATTACTAGTTTATTAAGCTTTTAAGTTTAAGTGATAAGACTGACTGAATGAAGTAATTAAATAATTTTTCATCAATATAATTATAATAAATTATACGAAAATAGTGAGAAACTATCATGGAGTGTGAACTGTGCTACAACGGATACGACACGACCACGACTATCCCCAAACTCTTAAAACCCTGCGGTCATACTTACTGCAATAATTGCCTCTAATTTTAGAAGCAAAAAGATGGGGGTGTTGTTTGCCCAACTTGCAAGTACGAGTCAAAGCATTATTTATCTGTTAGCAGAGGGAAAAATGCATAAGCACCATCTTAAATTCTATTAAGTCAGCAATAATCTCTATAATAATCACAACTCTCATAATCCTAATAACAGAATGTAAATTTGGAGTAGCAGTAAGATTAATAGTTTTAATAGCTGTAACATGCACTTTAAAACAGTAGTATTATCAATAATCAGCATAAGCAATTTTTAATCTATTCTTTACTCATTCGGTCAATTTTAATTTATAAACATAAAATCAGCACTAGTAATAGAACCAATCGTTTAAATCTCAAAGCAAAAGTTCCTCTTTAAATGATCCAGAAACCTTGCCAATAAATTAATCTCTCTTGAAAATAATTGAATTCAGAAGAAATGAGAGAGTAGCGATGCACAAGATGAAGACGTATCAAATTGAGAATCCTAAGTTTTTCAGAGAAATCGATGAAATAATCAGCAGGAGAATTAAACCATATCAGCTTTAGTTGAGTGAAATCACCTAGGACGAGCTAATTTACAAAGAGGAAGTTGTAAATTATTGTTAAAATTATTAACAATGTCTCTCTATTATTTTTAGATTGATTTTAAATGATAATTAAAGTTGTAAATCCCTATCTCGATAAGAGAACTTTGGGATATCAGACTTACCCCTATAAGACCTACGTTTTAAACCAAAACTCTCTCTTCCTTAACTATTTCTTCTTAAATGCATGCAACACAAGGTTCCTCTTTCTGTTTAGAAGACTAAATGGCTGTCAGCATAAACATTCCTGCGTGGAGAGTGTACTCAGAAAGATGTTTGAGGTTGTTAGTGGCTATTGTGTTCTTAGAGTCCCACTTCATGCAATAATGGGCAAGCTATCTTTATGTTTTTTACATAAATTAAATTAAGAAAAGTCATTGATACTATATATTAAATCTAGTGGCAGTGAAAACTCAACTAATCCTATGGACAGCAAGTGGTTTATCGGTATGGAGTTGGCAATTCTCGTATTA
>ARYC01021164.1:0-20565 GCA_000711775.1 Oxytricha trifallax
ATTTATGCAAGTAATACATTGAATATGAAGTTTTAACAATTCTATTTGATTGTCTTGAATATCAAGTAATTTTGATTTGACTCTATTAAAGAAATTTGTGATTCCTTCTTTTTTTACTTTACTCAACAAATGACTATGAGGGTTATAGCACATGTGAACAAACATTATAATTAAAGCGTTCTGAGATAAGTATTTGTGTGTGTTTTATTGAGTTAAAATGATCTTTTCCTCTTCCTTATAATACTTAAATTCATTATAAGTAAATTTGAAAGGTTCATAAAATTTAAGGCAGAATTAAGTAAAGTCTTATTAATTTATGTGTTTGAATATATCTAATAGTTAATTTCTAAGTTCTGATAAAAGCCTTTTAACAAATGCATTGTCCTCGTATCTTATTGTCTTAATCACTTTAGTTTAGTAATCTTTAATTTCTCTAACAAATTATTCAACAATTTACTGATTTTAAGCTTAAATGTCGAGTTATGGATTAGTTGATTCCATTATTTATATTTAATATTATAAATATTAAAAACAAATCTATTTATATTCAGCCATTTTGAATGTTCGGATTTAAATATTTATTTTATGTATTGTAAATAAATTTAAATTTTGTATTTGTTATATAAAAATAATCTATAAAGTTTAATTAATGAATGTTATCAAGTAAATGTTTGGATGTTAAAATATTTAATTTTTTATTTATAAATTTTTACTCATACTAATTTTATTTGAAATAATTAATTAATAAATATTCTATTGTTTAGTGATTGTAAACAATATATGTATATATATATATACTAAATAATACCAATATTCTAAAAACCAATAAAATAAAAATAACTATTCTCTAAACAATAATATGTTTATATTCAACAAATATCATTATATTATATCTTTGTTAATTATAAATTATAGATAAGATATTATTATTATAACTTATTTAATATATTTTGTTTATTTTTAAGTGATTAAATACATATATGATGAATTAATCTTTAAAACTTAAGTTATCCTTTTGATATTACAATAAAAATTTGTTTAAGTTTGTTCTTTGTATACCACCATGATATTCATTGTCTTTCATTTTTGATTAATTAGCTTCTGATTCATATTTCCTATCCTTCATCATTGTCATCACTTCTTGCTTTCAACTGCCACTAATGATTCCATGTCCTATATAAAAATTAATAAATAATATAATTTAACTAAGTTTATTATATAATGATACTTACATGCTCCTTTGTAAATCTTATTTTATGTTCTTCTTGATTAATTAATTTTAATTGATTAACATTTCTTACACAGAGTAAGACAATGTTGTATTCTTACATAAAGTAAGTTATATCTTCTTATTATTTCTTACACAGAGTAAGACAATAATTTTTTTTTCTTACATAAAGTAAGTTATCTCTTCTTTTTATTTCTTACACAGAGTAAGACAATAATTGTTTTCTTACATATAGTAAGTTATATCTTCATATTATTTCTTACACAGAGTAAGACAATAATTTTTTTTTTATTTAATTCTTTTTTTTTATTATTATAATTATAATATTATAAGTAATAATAATATTTATCCAAATTTTTGAATATTCATTTTGTAAGTTTTAAATTTTTATGAATTATTATCTTTATAGATTAGGAAATTATAAGTTTTTAAAATTAAATTTTTTATAATGATTGAACTACTTTTATACATTTTTATTTATAAGTTCTTAATATCTGAATTGTTATTAAACATAATTTATTATTAACAGGTTTCATTAATCGAATTCCATCTTGATATTCAAAAGTATATAATTTAAATTGATAATTAAGAAAATAATTCGTAAAAATAATAAATCATAAATAATTTATTAAATAATTTTATTAATATTTTATAAATTTTATTATAAAAAATTTTATTGTGATTATAATTACTATTTTGTATTAATTTTATTTTGAATATTCAATTATATGTTGAGTTAGATATTATATTTAAAGAAGTAAAATTTAAATTATTATAATAATAAAATTAAAATGCAATAAAAAGTTATTGATCATTGCCCAAAATGCCAAGACAAAAAAAATCAAGATCTATTAGCATAAGCTGCTAAATCAAGAGTGGTGGTAGTAGCTCCAAAGTATGCCAACAGAATGTTATGTGGATCTTATACTAATGACTATGTATTTTTATGCACAGATTTCAGAAGAAAGAAGATTTTAGATATCAAAAACATACTTATCAAAAAGAAAATAGAGTTTGATATTCCAAACATATAGCCTCAAGGATTCAGTAAGATTGCACTATACAATTAAAAATTAGACTTCTCACCTCTAGAACCATTAAATGAATTGACAGATAACTTAGTGAATGACTATGTAAACACATTATATTTAGAAATTAAGAGTAACTTATATCAAGGAGCGATGTTCATATCTCACACTAATCATATTACAAATTTTGGAAAAATTAATAGTAAGTTTAACAAAGTAGAAGCAGAAAAGATTTCAATTAAAAAATTCAACAAAAAACTGGAAGAATTTGATATTTTACTATTTCCAATATTAACTATGAATCATTTCTTTTTACTTATGATTGACAAAGTAAGTCAAGAGGCATTTAAACTAGACTCACTACAAGGACATATAAATCAAGTGTAAACTACATTAATGGAATCTTAGACACTAGAGATTATGACTAAGATCTATGGTAAAACATCTTCAAAATTTAAATTCACTGAAGTTGATGTACCCTAATAAGATAATACGATAGATTGTGGAGTTTATATGTTATGCAATATTAATTATCTATTATAATCATTATCAGTACTTAAATCCTTAAAATACAAGCATGATTCAGACCAGATAAATTAGTATAGAAGAAATATCAGAAACTCAATTATTTGTGGCTATAATGTTTTAAGATTAATTATTTAAAAATGATTTAACTACTTTTATACATTATAATTTTTTAAGTTCTTAATATCTGAATCGTTATTAAACTTAACTTATTATTAACAGGTTTGATTAATCAAATTTCATCTTGATATTTAAAAGTTTATAATTTAAATTGATAATTAAGAAAATAATTCGTAAAAATAATAAATCATAAATAATTTATTAAATAATATTATTAATATTTTAGATTTATTTTAATTTCAAAATACAAGTTTGATAATTGTTATAATTTACGTAATTATCATAATATTTAAATTGTTTTATTTATTATAAATTAAAAGACTAACCACTATACAACACGAACATTTATTTTAATTAAAAATACATAGAATAAAACTAATAATAAAGATACTAATTACCATACGACAAGTAAATATATATTAAATAAAAATAAAAAAATTATAACTAATAATAAGGATACTAACCACTATATGACACGAACATTACTTTCTTAATATAAATTATAAAACATATATAATAAAATATATTTAATAATTATAAATAGGTAATAATATATCATAATATTTTATACAAAAAAAATTATATTTAAAAACAATCTTGATAATAATTATTATATATTATTACAAATTTTACAATTTTAAATATTTAAATAATAGTAAATAATATTTTATTAATTATGTTGTTATTTATTATAATGATTAATTAAAAAAAATTTTTTAAACAATAAAAATAAACCAACATTTAAGATTAAGGAAACCCTACTGTAAGATAAAGAAAGCCCACCTGTAAGCCTAAGAAAACCCACCTGTAAGTGGATTTTATTTGGGTTACAAGTGGGATTACTTTATCTTACAGGAGGGTTTTATTAATCTTAAATTTGGTTTCAATTTTAAATACTACATTTGTAAAATATGTAGAAATAGAAGTAACTTTATAATTAATATGCTCAGATTATCATAAAAAATTAAAACTTTTTATATACAAATAACATATAAATAAACAAATGTAAATTTTAAGTTTTGTAAATTTAGCTATTGTTTAGGTTTTGCTTTATCTTGTTAGATTTTGCGCAGGGTTTTCTCCTGCATTCAAGTCGTTCGTACTTTGTAAGGGGTGGGCTCAGAAAAATCGCAAAGATTTAATTCTTTCCCTTCGCGTCAAAATCCCCCCTAGTAGATGTACGGCGCCCAAAGTAGTTACACACCCACCTCCCGCCTTCCGTAATCTACCAGAGTCCACCATTCTAGCTACTCCCCTGTACATTTCCTTTACCAATATAGAAGGCCTTATCTCATTCTTAATCCCACTAATTATAAATTTCTAATTTTTCTGCTATTTATTAGTAATTTTTATTGACTTTGAAGTTTATAATTAATAATATTATAATTAAATAACGTTTAAATAATTTATAATTAATTATTGAAGCAACTTGTTTTTGTTTTTTTTATTTATTATAATAATGATTCCACATTTAATAATTAATTTATTTATAATTTAATTATTAGTCCCTATCCCATAATATATATATTATAATTTAATAATGTCTCCTCAATAAATAATTAATTTATTAATATTTTTAATTATTGACGTGATAACCACTACACTACAACATAATAAAAATTTAAATATTTTAGAACATTCAATAATATTGTAAATTATTAAATCTATAGTTAATTAATATTAAAATATTTTAATCTGTTTATTAATCTATAATAATGAAATATATAATAACCCTATATATTCAGAAAACAAATACCCTTGTTATTTTAAGACCCTAAAACAGCTTTGCTATAATAAGACCTCAAAAGACCCTTGCTTTTTTAAGATCCCCAAAAGACCCTTTGTTATTTAAGACTCAAAAACACCCTTGCTTTTCTAAGGCTACAAAAGACTCTTGATATTTTAAGACCCCAAAACACTCTTGCTTTTTATGACTTCATAATAAGTTATTTTAAAAAAGAAAGAAATACTCATTTAAGGGATTTTTAATAAAAAATTATGATAAGAATTATTAAAGGATAATAAAAAATACAAAACAAAAAAAAATACATATTTATTAATATAATTTTAAATTTATAAATACAATAATATTTTATTTTAATAAAGACTGAGAATACATAAAAACTAATTAAATAATTATCCAAGCATAATATGTAACTTTAAAAATGTAAATAATATAATTAAAAAAATAATGTTAATAATCTATAAATACAAAAATGTTATCAAGTATCAAATAATAATGATATAATAATTTATATTATATATTTAGAGATCATATAAAGGTATTAGTAAAAATAAATAAATAAATTAATAGATTATTTAAAAATAATTATTTAATGTTTTTAATAAATTATGATGACCAATAATATATCCTATTTTAATAAAATAATAATTAAATGTAAAAATTAAATTAAACATTTATGAATATAAAACCTTTTGAATATTACATATAATAATACAAGCATGAAAAAGGAAAACTACTTTAAAAATAGGAAGTAAAAATTAATTTCTGTGCCTCTGTGGCCAAAGGATTTGGATGAAAATAATTTATATTTAAAAAAAATTTAAATCTTTTATAATATTGATATATAATATAGATAGCTAGTGGGTTTTCTTTGGCTTACAGGTGGGTTTTCTTTGGCTTACAGGTGGGTTTTCTTTGGCTTACAGGTGGGTTTTCTTTGGCTTACAAGTGGGTTTTCTTTGGCTTACAGGTGGGTTTTGGGGCTTTGGGGCTTTCGGGTTTGGGTTTTGGGGTTTTGGGGTTTTGAAATATATATTATATTGGTGTTTTGGGGATATAGCTGAAGTCAAAAAGTCGCGGATTTTTTTCTATTTATTTTTTCAAGGTTCTATGATAATACTACTACTAATTAACATATCCTGAGCAAAACCTGACCACTTAGAGCTTTGACACATATTTGGTTCATGAGATATGACTAGTTTGATATGTCAAAAATGATAAAAATTAAAAATATATTGAAAAAATTGCAAAAATCCCTAAAATCGGCCTTTTTCTCAATTTTTGATGATTTTTTAATAAAAAATATTTATTTTCTATATTACTATATTGTAATATTTTATCTCAATAAATACTATAAAATTACTAAAAATTGACATATAATTATTATATTTACTTGAAATTTATTTTAATATATATAAATACATATATAATCACTATGTTCACTTTAAATTATCTTTAAATCCATATATAATAACTATATTCAGTATAAATTGTTTATAAAATCATATAATATCATTATTTTAACTATAAATATATATTAAAATAATATAAAATTACTTTATTTACTATAAATATGTTATAAATGTGTTTATAATAATTATAAATAACATAATTAGCCTTTGGTTTCCGCATAATTGCTTATAAATAACATAATTTCACTTTGGCTTCCGCTTATTTGACTATAATTAACATATATTTACTTTGGCATCAGCATAATATGACTTTGGCTTGGCATAATTTAATTAATTCTTACCGTTATTTTAATTAATAATACCATAATTTGCTTTCACTTCTACAATAGGTAAAACCTTTATCTGTAAGAATTAAATAATTTACATTTATTTGACGTCAGAATGCTTTTAGACTTTCATAAAGGCTTAAGTCTTTTGTAAATTATAACGGTGATCAGACGGCAACCAATATTTTATATGTTTTGAATTTGCAGATAGGATATTTAATACTACAAATGATCAGACGGCTAACATGATATAATATGTATTGAATTTGCAGATAGCAATGTTCGGTTAACTAAGACTACAAATGGTTGACGGCAAGCATGATCTTATAGTTTTTAGTTAGCATATAGGATATCCATCCCTACAAATTGTTGACGGCAAGCATGATCTTATAGTTTTTAGTTTGCAGATAGGATATTTAATACTACAAATGATCAGACGGCAAACATGATATAATATGTATTGAATTTGCAGATAGGATATTTAATACTACAAATGATCAGACGGCAAACATGATCTAATATGTAATGAATTTGCAGATAGAATATTTAATACTACAAATGATCAGACGGCAACATGATCTAATATGTATTGAATTTGCAGATAGAATATTTAATACTACAAATGATCAGACGGCAAACATGATCTAATATGTATTGAATTTGCAGATAGGATATTTAATACTACAAATGATCAGACGGCAAACATGATTTACTATGTAATGAATTTGCAGATAGGATATTTAATACTACAAATGATCAGACGGCAAACATGATATAATATGTATTGAATTTGCAGATAGAATATTTAATACTACAAATGATCAGACGGCAACATAATATAATATGTATTGAATTTGCAGATAGAATATTTAATACTACAAATGATCAGACGGCAAACATGATATAATATGTATTGAATTTGCAGATAGGATATTTAATACTACAAATGATCAGACGGCAAACATGATCTTAAAGTATTTAGTTTGCATATAGCATAGATAGGATACCTATCACTACAAATCATCAAACAGCAAGCAAACTCTGACAGTATTAATTTGCATATAGCATAGATAGGATATCTCTCCTTAAAAATAATCAAACGGCAAGCATGCTCTTAAAGTATTTAGTTTGCAGACAGATAGATAGGATATCTATCCTTATAAAAAATCAGACGGCAAGCATGATCTTAAACTATTTAGTTTGAAGATAGCATAGATAGGATATCTAAGACTACAAATGATCAAACGGCAAGCATTATCAGAAAATATTTAATTGCAGATAGCATACATAGGATATCTTTACTTACATATTGTCAGACGGCAAGCATTCTTTTAAAGTATTGAGTTTGCAGACAAGATACATAGGATATCTTTACTTACATATTGTCAGACGGCAAGCATTCTTTTAAAGTATTGAGTTTGCAGACAAGATACATAGGATATCTTTACTTACATATTGTCAGACGGCAAGCATTCTTTTAAAGTATTGAGTTGCAGACAACAGACATAAGATATATTCATTACAAATGATCAGACGGCAAGAATGATCTTAAAGTATTTAGCTTGCAGACAGGATACATAGGATATATCTACTTACAAATTATCAGACGGCAAGCATTCTTTTAAAGTATTGAGTTTGCAGACAAGATACATAGGATATCTTTACTTACATATTGTCAGACGGCAAGCATTCTTTTAAAGTATTGAGTTTGCAGACAAGATACATAGGATATCATTACTTACATATTGTCAGACGGCAAGCATTCTTTTAAAGTATGAGTTTGCAGACAAGATACATAGGATATCTTTACTTACATATTGTCAGACGGCAAGCATTCTTTTAAAGTATTGAGTTTGCAGACAAGATACATAGGATATCTTTCCTTACATATTGTCAGACGGCAAGCATTCTTTTAAAGTATTAAGTTTGCAGACAAGATACATAGGATATCTTTACTTACATATTGTCAGACGGCAAGCATTCTTTTAAGTATTGAGTTGCAGACAACATACATAAGATAACTGTCCTTACAAATGATCAGACGGCAAGCATTCTTTTAAAGTATTGAGTTTGCAGACAAGATAAATAGGATATCTATCCCTACAAATTGTCAGAAGGCAAGCATTCTTTTAAATTATTGAGTTTGCAGATAAGATACATATGATATCTATCCCTTCAACTTATCAGACGTCAAACATTTATTATCTCAAAGAAATAATGCATAGAAGAGGGGTTTTAGATATATATAAATAATAATATAATATTAAAATTAAAGTTTAAATTTGAATATTCAATATTTAAATATAGGATTTAAAGTATAATTTTAAAAAATAATTATAATATTAAATTTAAAATTTCAAAAATGTCTCAACAAAACAACCAAAAAGAATTAAATCCAAACTAGAAGATTGCTAGATAGTCTTCGGGATAGCTATAGGCTTCGTCCCTTGTTTCGGATTCGGTTCTCAATCAACAACAACAAAATTAGGAAGAAAGAGAAATATAAACTCCCGACTTGTAAACTTCGGTTTTGATGGAAGGGTAGTTGGGTTAGGAAATCAACCTTTAGACAGACGTCTAAATGGTTGAGGACCAAGAACAGGCAGATACCGTTACCCTGTCCGTTTAATAAAATCAACAATCTGAACAAATCAATACATACACAACCAAATAATATATGGAGGAAGAACATTCATAAGTACACAGCTTAGACCTAGAAAGTATCAGATCAGATTTTTAAAATATATTCAAAATGGAAGATTAGCTCAAACTTAGCCATGTTCTTGCCAAACTTTATTTTTCAGTAAATCTTTAAGAAATGATGGAAGATAGCAAATTCGAATAAATGATGTAAATATTCGAAAAGTAAAAAATATCTGAAAAGGTCATCTAAAATTTCAAGATAGTTCAAAAAGATGTAAAATAAATAAATCACAACAAAGAGTATGTAAATGAAGATGTAATAGCTTAATACGAAATTGATGAAAATTAAATAATAATGTGGTATCTACATAGACAGATTAAAAACAAAAAGGAAATTATAACCAAGTTAGAACAAGTTTTTCCTTAGACTGCAAGTAATGAGATTTAATAATTCATTTGCCGTTTGACATTCCAAACAAATGTAGCTCATTTAATTCTCTACCATAGAATTAGGAAAGAATCAAAAACTTCAATTAGTGGAAATGAAAAATCCTTTATCATGAAACTGTTTTATATCAAGCAAGATAATTATGATGAAATTACAAAATTATTGAAAGATAAACGTGTTATTGCAAATCTTTTGGAAATCAATGAGTTTTAGATAACACACTTATCCAGACTGCAAAATGATCTTCACAATAATCTAATCCACAGCTCTCAGAGAAACTGGAAGTTTATTAGTAATCATTACCGATCAATATAGGAAAACACTTTGGACTACTATCTTAACATGTTCAATAAATTCTCAAAATAAATATCACTTAAAAATAGAGTCCTTGAAAAGAGCATTAAGCAATACATATGTGCTTGTTGTGGTAGTAGAGCATAATTAATCGATTTACACAAAGAAGATAAGTGGGCAGTTATAGAATTACTTAGTGGCAGAACGCGAGCTCAAACAAATTTTCCCGAGTTTGCCGACTAGGTTTTAAGTAAAATAAAAGATGATGTGAATACTTTCAAAATATGCTATTTCTGCAGCAAGAATGAATTGACTTTTGCAGTTGCCGATAGAGATATACCAGTTCCTGACGAAATTAAAGGTATCAAGAAAAAGGCTTTAGAGGCAAATATCAGATTAGGCTATATTTACTCGTTTATTCAAAATATTGCAAATTCAAACTATACAATGATGACTGGAGATACACATTTTAGACTATTTAATGGAGATGTAGGAATGCATAAATTGGCACTAGATTAAACATGGATGCAACATATATCATCAAAAGATAAAGCAAAAATAGATATAGCCCTATAAAAACTGAAAGAAATAAACCACTTATATAAAAAGTTCTTAAGCACTTATGAAGTTTGGTAAGCAATTGCAAAAATCAACGATTAAAAGATTTACTTGAAAATGAAAGTTTTAAAACAAGAATAACAAGAGGATTTCAGCAAAATGAAGTATATATTGAGACAAATAAAAAAGATGATTCTGCCGATAGAGAAATCTATTTAGTTCCGACGGCAACTTAGGAGCATTAAAGGGAATTGTTTAATATTGGTGATTTATATCGTCTATCTGCATTCGAGGAGTATTTAAGAGATATTGGCAGCAACGAAGTAAAAATTGAAGATATTATCAAAGATGTAGAGGAAAAATTCAAAGATGAAGAATAAAAGCGTAAAGAGGACTTAGAAGAGAAAATTCAACAAGAAGATGAAAATGTTAATGAATTAAGAAGAAATCGAGTATATTACGGAGATAATTATTTAGAGGAAAAGGTATTTCCAACACTATTCCCTACCGGCAAAGGAGGGTTCAATTCTTCATATAAAGGCGAAATGACAATTACAGAATATGCAAAAATGAAATTACTTAGCTGCAGATCAGAGTTTAGAAACCATTATGATTACATCTTCTGGTTATTTGACAGAAAAAGAAAAGAATAAATGATATCTTATTCAAGAGGTGTAAAATCAGTTCATCCAGATTAACATGATAAACCTCTATCGGCAAAAGATGTCTTATCTTAAAAAGATATGGGAGAATGGAAAGCATATTATTGGACACATAGACTATCAAATTAACATGTAGGAACATCATCATACTATGCAGCTAAAGGATAAGAATTAGAAGCAATGCTATTAGAAGGATAAATTAAATATGGTATTCCATATCCACAGTTATTTACAACACTAACACATAATGAATCAGATGAATTCTTACAAAGACTTAAAAATCAAAACAAAGAAGATAAAAGATATTGGAATAGTGCTTTAGCTTCGACGGCAAACTTCTACCTAAAAAGCCGACTTTGCATGCAGATGATTAATGCCGGCAAGAAAGATGCAGGTATATTTGGCAGAGTATTAATGACATTTGAAAGATATGAATTCTAATTAAGAGGCCCACCTCACTTGCATGTATTTACTTGGATTGACAAAGAAGATGAAAAAAGACTAAATGATGGATATATAGTTCAAGCAAGAGTACCAACACATGATGATGAATTAGCCGAATTGGTAAGAAAGTATATGATACACCAGTGTAGAGTTGGTCGTTGCTATAAAGAAGGGGAGGAAGAAATTTGTAAATATGGTTATCCTTAGCCGTTAAGCGATTATGATAAATCTGAAAATGGAAGATTTTATTACAAAAGAATAACTGAAGAAGATAGAAGAGTAGCCCCATTTAACCCATTAGTACTTAAATTTATGCAATCAAATTGTTGTGTAATGAGAATGACTCACAGAGAATCAGCATAATATGTAATAAAATATGTTACCAAAAAAGAACCAGGAATGTTAGCAAAGATGATTTATCAATCAGATGACCCAGAATAAAGAGAAGTATTAAGACATTTGAAATTAGGAGTTGTACATATTTGTGAAGCAATTTGGATATTATTAAGGTTAAAAATGGTAATCAGAAAGCCTAAAGTCGTATATTTCTATGTAAATCTACTTGAAAATAAAATGAGAATATTGAAAAAAGATGTGGTTCTCGCGAGTCTAACGGCAGACGACGAAGATATTTACTAAGATGGCCCCTACCAGTACTACTTAAAAAGACCTATTTAATATGAAAGGATGACTTTCTTTGAATTTCTCAAAACTGTAAAATATTGTCGCGGAACGGCAAGAGTTCCCAAAACACCAAAAGATTTATGTCAATCTGCCGTTAAAGGATTTACAAATGTTTTCTACTGGAAAAGATAAAGTGATGTAATATTATCAATAAACAAATTATACCCAAGTGATGGAGAAACATACTACTTCAAAATATATTTAGACAAAAAACCTCATAGAACTTACAGAATGTTTTCAGAATAAAATAAACACAAGAGTTGGTACATTGAATGTTTACTTTTAAATATAATTCCAATGCAAGCTTCGTTGATGACTGATGATTATAAGATGTTGTGGAAAGTATCAAAAATATCAAAGATAAGACTTTAGCAAATGCTTTTAGATTTAATAAAAGAACAAAATCTCAAAAACGAATAAATTAGATCTGTCTAACGGCAAATATATGCAGTTGATGAAATCATGGAATAAGATATGTATGACATGAAAGACGTGATGGGTGATATATTATCAAAAAAGAAAAACAAAGACATTTAACCCCTAAAATTCTTAGAGCAATACGTAGACAAAACAGAAATTGAAAAATATATTAGAAAAACATTTGACTACAATCCAAGAGCTGAGGCTGTATTAGTGCTGTACATACAAAAATAGATACTAAACAACTTACTTTCTGATGATTAACTGGCTGCATTTAGCTTTATTTATGAAAAGATCTGCCTGCAAAGAAAGGAAGCATTAGTATTTGTTACCGGCGGAGCAGGTAATGGGAAAAGCTTCTTGATTAAGCTATTACATGCATTTTTAACATATATAAAGGGTTTAAGTGTAGCCTTAACGGCAACAACAGGTATAGCAGCCGGCAACATAAATGGAGATACAATTCATTCGCTGATGAAAATGCAAGAAGGACTTGATAAAGTCAAATAAATAGATCCCTTATCAGAACTACAGAAAACCATTTCAAGTATAGATGTATTAGTAATTGATGAAGTTTCACTATTATCAGAGTCTAGTTTCAAGAAAATAGAAGATATATGTAGAATAACAGCATTAAATCCATTTAAAAGAAGTAAATTGTTTGGCGGCAAAAGTGTCATTTTGTGCGGTGATTTGCTGCAGACTAACATATCATAGAGAAATGCAAAAGGTGAAGAAGTAAATTGTTGTATGTGTTTAGGTTAATTATTTACACAAAACTTTGATTGGATTATACTCAATGAGAATTTCAGATAAAAAGAAGATTAAAGTTTTAATGCATTATTAAACAGACTTAGAATTAATAAACACACCCTTAGGGACATTGAAATATTAGAATCAAGAAATTTAGATGTTACTGAGGAAGAGAGTTGGAGTGTAGTCGGCAACATTGAGAATCACATTCTTGTATCAACAAGAGATTAAGTTAATGGATATAACAAGTATGTGAATTACATCTTAGAAAGAGAAAATCCTATAATAATAGAGTCAGAAGATTACAATATTACTCAAGAAGAGCCTGAAAGAATTAATCACAATAGCTTATTTAGAAAAGATATTAATATGCTGAACTTACTAAATGCACAAACAAAATTAGCATAAAATATCGAACTGCACCTTGGCGGCAAAATCATGATTACTAGAAACTTTGATTTACACTTTTAAATGGCAAATGGATAACTAGCCACACTATTAGAAATAGGCCCAAACAACTCGTATTTAAAGATATAGAACTTTAAAACAGGTGAAATACAATATTTAGGAAAACATTATGAAGAAATTCCTTTCAACATTAATTAAGAGAAACTGTAAAGAAACTAATTTGCAGTTATTGAAGCATATGCCAGTACTATTCACAAAGCATAAGGATTGAGCTTTAATAAAGTTATTATTGATTGTTCCAAAATGTTTGCAGAAGGATAATTTTATACAGCAATTTCAAGATGTCCTACTCTTGAAGGAGTACGACTTGTCGATTTCGATATATAACATACAATCAAACATTCTCCAATGATGTTAAGAGTTTACAAAAATAAGTAAGAAATTTGGGAAGCTTAAAAGATCAGACTGCAGTCAGACGGCATGGTATAGAAAATATTAGATGTTTTGCAGATAAAGATAAATGTAATGGATAAGCTTTAGTTACAGATAATAAAAACAAAACTAAGAGAAGTGGATTTAAATCTTATCATAGAGAGTGGGTACAAGAAGCTTTTCACAAGTGACTAGCATAATTAGCAATAATAGTAAGATGATATGCAACAAGAAGAAAAAGACAAAACTCCAGAAGTATTTTAGAAGCTAGGCAATTTATCAAAAAGAAGAGCAGACTAAGACTTAAACATGAAGAAATTATTTGAAGAGGCTACAGAAGATCTTGTCAATCTGCAAATATAATCATAAATAGGAACTCCTGCCGACTCTTTGCCGTTAAGCCCAGTTAAGAAACCAACTTTGCCGTTAAGAAAAACTAAAAAACCTAAAACACCCAAGAAAGTTAATATACCAGTTGATTATGATTCCCCAATGTAAATAGATACTTCAACCAATCCTAGAAACCTTGTTGATTAATAACAAGTACAATAAATAAGAACAAGTTATCCCTGGATTTGTTGGTATAAGAATTCATGTTTACACGATAGTATTGCAACAGTTTACTTTTTCACAATGTTCAACTATGATTATGATGTTTAAGTTGGAAATGGAATAACAAATAACCATTTAAATGATGCATGCTTTGCTCTTTCAGTTATTGATGTAGATGAAGTTTAAAATGATGCCAACACAGATCCAAGATAATAAGATGGAATACAACAAATGAGAAGAGATTTACCATTACACCTTTAAGAAAGTGCTAGTGATCTTTACGATATAGAGAGATACTTTGATTAGAATAACTTATTTTCACTCAACTATTCAGCCTATGGTAATTGCACTATTTGTGGAAATCTACAACAAAACAACGATGTTGAATCTCCCTTTTAAAATATTAATTACAGCGATGATGATGACATTAATGATGATGGAACAGTTGAGTATGCCTTCCTCAAATCTCAAGAAAATGATGTATAAAGTTGTGCCAGATGTTATGATAGAAATTATGCAGTATCACTATAAAAACATTACACAAACATCCCAAGATACTTAATCATCACACATGGATAATTAGACTCAATTAGAAGACTTGGAGTTAGAGGATAGTTTGATTTCTAGAATAAAAATTTTCAATTGATAGGCCTTGTAGGAATCCATTTAGATTAGATAAAATAATCAAACAGTCACTTTGTAAGTTACTTCAGAGATGGGATACATCACAATCAAGATTTCTTAGAAGGATGGTGGAGATGTGATACTCTTGATAGGAAGATAATTAAATAAAACTGCTCAGAGATTCCAGATGTTTTAAGAATCCTAGAAAGCCATAATGAGTTTCACCATATACTAATTTACAAAGAAACTTATTGATTGATTAATTAATTGATTTCACTAATAATATTTTAAATATATGTTTCTTTTTATAAAATAATTATAATAATAACTTGTATACACTTGTATGTATTTATAAGAAGATTATATAATAAATTTATTTGCCTGCAAATTTAAAAGTTATTTAATTAGATTGCCGTTAAGCATATTTAAAATGGTGTTTTAGAATATGATTTATCAGCAATATAATGATTCAATTTAGTAGTTTGGCATTAAGGATATTTAAAATAGGGTTTAAGAATATGGCTTATCTGCAATCTTATGATATATTCTATGAGTTTCCCGTTAAGCATATTTCAAACGGGATTATAGAATATTACTTATCTGCAATTTTATGAAACAATTTATGAGTTTGCCGTTATACATATTCCAAATGCGGTTTAAGAATATTATTTATCTGCAATATAATGGTATATTTTATGAAGTTGCCGTTAAGGATATTTTGAATAGGGTTTTAGAATATGACATATCTGCAAATAAAATTATTAAAACATCACATTTGCCGTTTGGCTGATCTGAAAACCAATCAATGAAAATGTCCCATATGGCGTTTGGGTGATGTGAAATAGTTGAATATTTAAATTGGAATATTTAAAGATGAATATTTATATTTAAATATTTAAATAAAGTATAATAAGTATTTAAATGCATGTAATTATATAAATATAAAATAATAAAATGCCAAAGAAAATAAAATTTTTTACATGCACAATATGCAAACAAGAAAATATACAACACCGAAACAGGAAAACACATAGATGCTTCAGATTTGTCGTAAATCCTTCATTGGATATATTTATCAAGACACACACAATAAAGAAATTCAAAAAACAATGATAACTTAAAAAATTTAATTTAACTAAAAATTAAATAATTTGTTATTTGTTATAAATAAATGTATATATAAACTAAAAAAACAATGATAACTTAAAAAATTTAATTTAACTAAAAATTAAATAATTTGTTATTTGTTATAAATAAATGTATATATAAACTAAAAAAACAATGATTACTTAATAAATTTAATTTAACTAAAATTTAAATAATATGTTATTTGTTATAAATAAAATGTATATATAAACTAAAAAAACAATAATTACTTAATAAATTTAATTTAACTTAACTTTAAATAATATGTTATTTGTTATAAATAAATGTATATATAAATTAAAAAAACAATGATTACTTAATAAATTTAATTTAACTAAAATTCAAATAATATCTTATTTGTTATAAATAAATGTATATATAATTTAAATATATAAAATATAATAAGATATATATATATATACTTAACATAATAATATTGTATTTTAATAAAGATTTTTATCTTCCTGACTATTAGTATATATTTATATGATAAATATTATATACCTTATCTGCAAATCTATAATAAAATTTAATAAATTTGAGATAGGTATATTTGAAATACGGTTTATGAAAAACACCTATCTGCAAACATATGATATATTTGGTAGTATTTGCAGATAAGCATAAAACACCTATCTGCAAACATATGATATATTTGGTAGTATTTGCAGATAAGCATATAACACCTATCTGCAAACATATGATATATTAGGTAGTATTTTGCAGATAAGCATATAACACCTATCTGCAAACATATGATATATTTGGTAGTATTTGCAGATAAGCATATAACACCTATCTGCAAACATATGATATATTTGGTAGTATTTGCAGATAAGCATATAACACCTATCTGCAAACATATGATATATTTGGTAGTATTTGCAGATAAGCATATAACAACTATCTGCAAACATATGATATATTTGGTAGTATTTGCAGATAAGCAAATAACACCTATCTGCAAACATATGATATATTTGGTAGTATTTGCAGATAAGCATATAACAACTATCTGCAAACATATGATATATTTGGTAGTATTTGCAGATAAGCATATAACACCTATCTGCAAACATATGATATATTTGGTAGTATTTGCAGATAAGCATATAACACCTATCTGCAAACATATGATATATTTGGTAGTATTTGCAGATAAGCATATAACACCTATCTGCAAACATATGATATATTTGGTAGTATTTGCAGATAAGCATATAACACCTATCTGCAAACATATGATATATTTGGTAGTATTTGCAGATAAGCATATAACACCTATCTGCAAACATATGATATATTTGGTAGTATTTGCAGATAAGCATATAACACCTATCTGCAAACATATGATATATTTGGTAGTATTTGCAGATAAGCATATAACACCTATCTGCAAACATATGATATATTTGGTAGTATTTGCAGATAAGCATATAACACCTATCTGCAAACATATGATATATTTGGTAGTATTTGCAGATAAGCATAAAACACCTATCTGCAAACATATGATATATTTGGTAGTATTTGCAGATAAGCATATAACACACTATCTGCAAACATATGATATATTTGGTAGTATTTGCAGATAAGCATATAACACCTATCTGCAAACATATGATATATTTGGTAGTATTTGCAGATAAGCATATAACACCTATCTGCAAACATATGATATATTAGGTAGTATTTGCAGATAAGCATATAACACCTATCTGCAAACATATGATATATTTGGTAGTATTTGCAGATAAGCATATAACACCTATCTGCAAACATATGATATATTTGGTAGTATTTGCAGATAAGCATATAACACCTATCTGCAAACATATGATATATTTGGTAGTATTTGCAGATAAGCATATAACACCTAT
The DNA here is from genome assembly GCA_000711775.1 of Oxytricha trifallax. Lineage (NCBI taxonomy): Eukaryota > Ciliophora > Spirotrichea > Sporadotrichida > Oxytrichidae > Oxytricha > Oxytricha trifallax. The sequence continues at coordinate 18,332 of ARYC01021164.1, forward strand.
CTGCAAACATATGATAATATTTGGTAGTATTTGCAGATAAGCATATAACACCTATCTGCAAACATATGATATATTTGGTAGTATTTGCAGATAAGCATATAACACCTATCTGCAAACATATGATATATTTGGTAGTATTTGCAGATAAGCATATAACACCTATCTGCAAACATATGATATATTTGGTAGTATTTGCAGATAAGCATATAACACCTATCTGCAAACATATGATATATTTGGTAGTATTTGCAGATAAGCATATAACACCTATCTGCAAACATATGATATATTTGGTAGTATTTGCAGATAAGCATATAACACCTATCTGCAAACATATGATATATTTGGTAGTATTTGCAGATAAGCATATGTCAAATGGGGTTATAGATAATTGCTTAACGGCAAAGTAAGGATAGATTTGACCATGTTTGCAGATAGGCATATTTCAAATGGGGTTATAGATAATTGCTTAACGGCAAAGTAAGGATAGATTTGACCATGTTTGCAGATAGGCATATTTCAAATGGGGTTATAGATAATTGCTTGACGGCAAAGTAAGGATAGATTTGACCATGTTTGCCGATAGGTATATTTCAAATGTGGTTATAGATAATTGCTTATCGGCAAAGTAAGGATAGAGTTGTACATGTTTGCATATAGATATATTTATTTATCGGCAAATATATAATATTAATAGTATATTTGCCTTTTGACTACCGTCTGATTTCGCAAAAATCTTAAGCCCATAGATTATATGGTTGGCAATCTAACTGCAAAAAACAATAATAATGTTAATTTTTGCTAATGAGATATATTAAAAAATGAAAAAAATAAAAATAGTAATATATTAATATGCTTAAAAAATAATGATTAAGAATATTAAATCATTAATAGAGTACTAATGTATGAAATAAAAAATTAATATTTTCGTGGCTAGATTTTTTATATAATAATTGCATGTATTATTATATTTTATTCATATTTTATAGAGAGCTAGTGGGTTTTCTTTGGCTTACAGGTGGGTTTTCTTTGGCTTACAGGTGGGTTTTCTTTGGCTACAGGTGGGTTTTCTTTGGCTTACAGGTGGGTTTTCTTTGGCTTACAGGTGGGTTTTCTTTGGCTGACAGGTGGGTTTTCGTTGGCTTACAGGTGGGTTTTCGTTGGCTTACAGGTGGGTTTTCGTTGGCTTACAGGTGGGTTTTCTTTGGCTTACAGGTGGGTTTTCTTTGGCTTACAGGTGGGTTTTCTTTGGCTTACAGGTGGGTTTTCGTTGGCTTACAGGTGGGTTTTCGTTGGCTTACAGGTGGATTTTCAGTGGCTTACAGGTGGATTTTCATTGGCTTACAGGTGGGTTTTCTTTGGCTTACAGGTGGGTTTTCTTTGGCTTACAGGTGGGTTTTCTTTGGCTTACAGGTGGGTTTTCTTTGGCTTACAGGTGGGTTTTCTTTGGCTTACAGGTGGGTTTTCGTTGGCTTACAGGTGGGTTTTCGTTGGCTGACAGGTGGGTTTTCTTTGGCTTACAGGTGGGTTTTCTTTGGCTTACAGGTGGGTTTTCTTTGGCTTACAGCTGGGTTTTCGTTGGCTACAGGTGGGTTTTCGTTGGCTTACAGGTGGGTTTTCGTTGGCTTACAGGTGGGTTTTCTTTGGCTTACAGGTGGGTTTTCTTTGGCTGACAGGTGGGTTTTCTTTGGCTTACAGGTGGGTTTTCTTTGGCTTACAGGTGGGTTTTCTTTGGCTTACAGGTGGGTTTTCTTTGGCTTACAGGTGGGTTTTCTTTGGCTTACAGGTGGGTTTTCTTTGGCTGACAGGTGGGTTTTCTTTGGCTGACAGGTGGGTTTTCTTTGGCTTACAGGTGGGTTTTCTTTGGCTTACAGGTGGGTTTTCTTTGGCTTACAGGTGGGTTTTCTTTGGCTTACAGGTGGGTTTTCTTTGGCTTACAGGTGGGTTTTCGTTGGCTTACAGGTGGGTTTTCGTTGGCTTACAGGTGGGTTTTCGTTGGCTTACAGGTGGGTTTTCTTTGGCTGACAGGTGGGTTTTCTTTGGCTTACAGGTGGGTTTTCTTTGGCTTACAGGTGGGTTTTCTTTGGCTTACAGGTGGGTTTTCTTTGGCTTACAGGTGGGTTTTCTTTGGCTTACAGGTGGGTTTTCTTTGGCTTACAGGTGGGTTTTCTTTGGCTTACAGGTGGGTTTTCTTTGGCTTACAGGTGGGTTTTCTTTGGCTTACAGGTGGGTTT